>CM070089.1:14354971-14387471 GCA_036178185.1 Liparis tanakae | reverse complement strand
GACGAACCGGACGTCAGGTTTGTCGATCCCCATCCCGAACGCCACGGTGGCCACCACCACCTAGAGGACAACACAGGGCCCTCATCTGTTTAGGGATGCCAAATATCAGAAGGACAGCAACATATACTGTGATGTGGAGAAACACTCAGCGGTGTCAAGTTAAAAGAAAGCGCACTTTGCTCCTGCTTTTTCTATGTAGAACAGAAACAATTATCCAATTAATTGATTAGATGATAAACAGTCAAATGTGATCGTTTAATTAAAAATAATAATGCTGTTTCTCCCTCCTCGGAGTGAAGAGCTGAATCATTTGTTTTGGACTGTTGGTCGGACTAAACAACAACTTGTTTTGCACATTGTAAATGATAAATATTTAAAAATCAAAAGGTCCACACTGTCACAGCTCTGGGATCAGTGCCAGTCGCCCTGAACTAGAGAAACACATCCGGTCTCGACACGTCTCCCCCGGGATGCCAGTCGGTGCGTCACACACACGATACCTGGATTTTGTTGGCGGTCCATTTGCGATGAACCCGGGACTTATCTCCCGCCTCCATGTGGGAGTGGTACGGGAACGCCAGGACGCCGCCGGCCTGCAGAGCAGAGGACACGGCCTCGGCGTCCTTCTGGGAAAACACGTACACGATGCCTGGGGAGCACAGAGGGTATGGAGGAGGACTGCTGCGGAAGTACACACACACGTATATACATACACACACAATATATATATATATATATATATATATATCCTATGTACATATTCTGCTGCAGTACCTGACTGATCCTTGTATTTGTTCTTGATCAGAGAGGCGATGTCACTGATGGAGGCGTCATAGTTGGAATCTTTGATACGAACCTGAGGATGAAGCAGACAGTCAGGGTCACGGGGTCAAGCAGACAGTCAGGGTCACGGGGTCAAGCAGACAGTCAGGGTCACGGGGTCAAGCAGAGGTCACGAGGAGCTGCAGATGCAGGAACACTGGGCGTCTTCTCGTGCTGTGTAGCGGCTGCACGGCGGCCAGGTGACCTGAGGTCTGACAGGTGTGTTGTCAGAGCAGGCGAGGGCTAAAGGGACATTCGGCGTGTTTGCGTAGTAATCAGGTGCGTCAGAGCGCCGCCGCCATGGTAACCACCTCGTAGTAGAGGTTGGTCCGGTTGAAGGAGGCCGACATGGTGATGGGCTGCGGCACACACAGGATCTTCTCGCAGTCCTTCAGGACGCTGCTGGTCGCCGTGGCCGTGAGGCCCAGCAGGGGGACGCTGGGGAACTGCCTCTTCAGGATGCCCAGCAGCTTATAGTCTGCACACACTCACACACACACACACACACACACACACACACACACACACACACACACACACACACACACACACACACACACACACACACACACACACACACACACACACTTGGTAAAAACATGAAACATGTAGAACATTTTGTGTATTGAGAGGTACGCCGGCTTATATTTTGAGCGTCTTTCTTTAAAAAATATATTAATTATTTCAAACTCGGTGTAAATAAACATGTGAGCATAACAAATTTCCAGGACTTTTCCCAAACTTTTATGATTTAAGTTTTTTCCAGGCCTGGAAATTACCATTATAAAATTCCATGACTTTTCCAGGTTTTCCATGACCGTATGAGAACACACACACACGCACACACACACACACACATTCTCCCATCAACCTTGACCAATTGTCTTCAATGGTTTCCCAGGACAGGTGGACGGTTTCTAAGCCCTCTGAGGCACGTTTGTGACTACACAAATGAACTGAGTTGAGATGGTCGTGGGGTTTGCTCACCTGGCCTGAAGTCGTGTCCCCACTGGCTGCAGCAGTGGACCTCGTCCACGGCGATGCGGCTCAGCAGCTCGGCGCTGTGGGCCTTCTCCAGGCGGGACATGAGCAGCTTGCTCTTGGCGATCTTCTCCGGGGTCACGTACAGCAGCTTGAAGGGCGCGTTGGGGTCCGTCAGGCCAGCCAGGACCATCTTGGCGTGCTCCTACAAAGATCTTGTTTTAGTTTTTCAAACTATGAAAACTGACATTTTACACCAAAACATTCATATTATCCATACAAATATAAATAGATTTAGAAAGTTGGGTTCTAACACCATTTAGAGAAACTATAACACGTGTGAGGGAGTTCCTCAGTGAATGTAAAGTCATCTCTGTTATACTAGTGCCGTAGCGTAGGAGAAGACCAATGGACTGAGAGCCGAGCTGGAGGAACACCCAGGAGCAGAACGCGGTTGCCAGCGGTTACCTTGCTACTGGACGCGTTCAGCATGAGCGCCGGCACGTCGATGGACTTCAGGTACATGATCTGGTCCTCCATCAGGGACACCAGGGGACTGACCACCAACGTGAAGCCTGGCCAGAGGGAGGCAGGATGACATGATGGAGGAGTCGTCGAGCAGCGCTCTATGGATGGTGTGATCGTCACGATGCGCGTCAGCGTACCCTTGGAGCAGACGGCGGGCAGCTGGTAGCAGAGGCTCTTCCCTCTTCCCGTGGGCATCACCAGGAACAGCTCTCTGCCCGACATGGTCAGGTTGATGGCCCTCAGCTGCAGAGGGCGGAAGCTGGAGAGACGGAACGAGTCCTTCAGGTGCTGCTCCAGGTCTTTGGACCACGGGAAGTCTACCAAACATCAAGAGAGAACAACAAGTTAACGTACTGCCTACGAGACTCTTAAGCACACTATATATATATATATATATATATATATATATATATATATATATATATATATATATATTATTATTATTATTATAATTTAGATATATTATATAATATATATATTATATTATATATATATTATAATTTAGATATATTATATAATATATATATATATATATATATATATATATATATATAGTCCATGTGGTACAGAACACAATGTCTTATTGCCGTTAAATCTTAAAGCCTAAATATTGAATATCATAAACCCAGAGCTTGTCTGAGGTCTTTATTAAAGGTTCAATCCTCGATTGAAGGACGACTGTGTGACCACTGAGGGCAGGACGCTCCACATGGAACAGGCTTCACGAGGGAGCTGGCAGGGTGAAGAACATTCACGCAGACTCTGACCAGGCTCCTCTTGGGGATGCCTCGAGAAGTTCAGGGGTGCATGTGAGAAACGTGGTGTGTGTGTGTGTGTGTGTGTGTGTGTGTGTGTAGTACCTGTGCTATCATAGAGCTGCAGCTCCTGCTTGCTGAGCGCTGGAGGAGCTCCAGGCGGCTTTGAGGATGACGGCTGCGCAGCGACACAGACGTCCTGCAGCCGCAGCAGCAGCGCGTCTTTACGAGCCGTCAGCTCCGTCTGCTTCTGTAGGAGATCGGAGATCTGCAGCTCCACCAACTCCAGCTCCGCCTCCACAGAGTCCAGCTCCGCCTGCGCATCTGAAAGGACCAGGAACACCGTCAGAGACCATGGCTCCGAGCAGGTATGGATGTTGACATGCCGAGGCAAGGATCTCTCATTCGATGACGGCATGTCGTCATTAACCCTAATAATAATCATATGTAGTATTTAAAGATTGACAGGCGGGGTGTTTCTAGGTTTCCCTGGGGTTCTCCAGGCAGTGCGAGGAGGAGACGCTCAGGTCTCACACCTGCACCACTAATGATCTCCCTCCTTCTCACCTGTGAGCCTCCCCCAGAGTCCCTGGAGGTGGAGCAGGGTGTAGTCGGTCCCCATTAGATTCACCTCCTCTCATACAATAACAACTCGACGTGATGAAGAGCTGCAGCTCGATCAGCACTTTTAAAATAATCTAGAATAATCTAGTCAGCACTGTACTCATTGAGCAACACGATTATGGCTTGTAATACTTACTTTTAATAGTATGTATTATTTACTTTTAATGTGCTCTACTGTAGCTTTGCATTGTGTGTATTGTTTATTCATCTCACCACATATACAATAGTAGTCTGTCTTGTGTTGTACTGTTTGTTATTGTTTTGTCTGTTATTGTATTATGTGTGTTATGTCAAGCGACTATAGATGCACATTAGCTGTAGCTACAATCAGATACAGTGCATCAAATAGTGACATTTATGTTTTAACTGCACATGGTCCATTTTAAATAAAGATAATAATACTAACAGTCACAGTGTGGAAGTTTACATCTGGTCACATCTGGTTTTTGATGAGGTTTGGTTCAGTTGTCATGCAAATAACACTTGAGATGTTGTTAATATTAATATATGTTAATAAAGAAAAGTCCTACCATTACTTCCATCCATATCTCTTTCTGGGAAAGGAGCCACTCTTCAGACGAGGCGCTGTGATCCCTGTAAGACAGGAAGGTGCGTTCAATGACATGCTGTTCCTTTGTCAAAATAACTGGCGTGTTTCTAACTGCGGTCTGACTCAACACGTGACGTTACTGAATACAGGTGCTCACTTTACTCCAGTGTACGTGAATAGACTACTTCTACTTTATTGTGGTGGTTTACAGTCGAGCGTTTGGCTTGTGCACACATGGTTTACGTACTGGAGCATGCATGTGTTCTCTCATTGTCCGCAGTGGTAAAGGACAAAGATACTTCTCGTGAGCCGAAATGAATAGTGTCCGAGTCCAGTTCTTATACCTGTTTAAGTCGCGTTAACATGAAGCTAACTAACGTAACGGAGACAACACCGCTGCCCACGGTACATCGGTTTGCAGCACGTGAACCTAGCGTGTTAATAATGATAATGTTCATTGTCACTGCCCTCTCCAGCTAACTCGAGAACGCTCCTCTCCTTTATCAAAGTTCCTGATGTGTTGTGCTGCTCAGCATCGTGGGACGAGACTTTAAAAAGGCTTGAAATGCAAATAACAAACCAGTGACTGGCTTCGTCCGGGCTCCCGTCGGGGACTTGTACACTCCGGGTTGCTACAGCAGAAAGAAGAAGCTCATCAATCAGTCCGCGCCGCTAAGATACCGTTAACCCTCCGTGAGGTCTGTCAGGAGGCCTAACAATGCCGCTCCCGCTGCAGGATTGTCACACTTTTAACCATGGCTCGTTTTTTACATATTAAATTAAAACAACGTATCTCATACATGCTTGATACAGTACAACCTACAATATCTATGTAGTAAACAAGAATATCATGTAACTCAAGTCCACATCAGCAGTGCCTGACAACTTTTGCACAGGGCACATTTAGCCCACTCTATATATGCTGCATTCAAGATACACGCCAAGTGGAAACTGACATCGCTTTTCGAGAGTTGAAATATATACTTTTCAATATATTTTACGGCCATTTAATTTAAAAGATGCGTGTTACATCAATGATATACATAAAATACTGCGTAGTATTGCAGAAGCTTAGATTAGCGAACTTTATGAAGAACTAGTCGTTTTAAGCAACGCGGCGGTGTTGAATGCGACACGTCGCGATACCGGAAGTTGATGTGACGACAAGGTGTGTTTCCGGAAGACGTGGCTGTTGCAGTGGCAGCTGTCATCCAAATTATTCTGAGAGGTGTACTTGAATGCTACTTTAGTGTTTATTGTTTTATTTTCTATCTCCACGCGTGTATTCGGCTTCAAGATGATTTCGCTCACGGACTCCCAAAGTAAGACCTCTACCTCCTCTCCGGGAAACCGGCTTCCTCTGAGCTGCACTAGCTAGCAGTTACCATCCAGTGCTAGGACACTTAGCTTTGTATCTGCTCTGGCGATTCATAAGTCATAGCTGACTCTGGAGACCCGGACTTGAACTTAGCAGTTGTTTCGTTTACACAAGTTTTTCAATTTAATTCAGTTTATTATATGAATAGCCCAAAATCACAAATTCCAAATTTTGCCTCGGATGGCTTTACATCTGTACACATAGACATCCTGACCTTTGACCTCACATCGGATCAGGAACAACTCCCCCCAAAAGGGAAGACACCTCCAGGAGAGAACAGAGGAGGATCCTCTCCAGGATGGACAGAACAATAGATGTCATGTGACCAGAAGGAATAAATGTCATGTGACCAGAATAAACAGAGTTACATAAACATGCAATGAACATGACAGAAATGTATGAATAATGAGCTTTAAGTAGCTTCACATGCAGAAGGACCGACGGAGCTCCAGTGAAAGCTCCAGGGAGGTTACTGTTTGCAGACTCACTGTGATTTATTAGAAGTATTGGCCTTGTGTCAATGTGGTACTTGTGAAAGTGTCAATTAAAAATAAGAAACCCATCCTGTTAAGTTTGAATACACCCATTAACAAGTAAGAGATGCAGGTGGTCATCTGGATGATTAAGTTAACCTTTCGTTATTACCTCTCCCCACATCAACCTCTGAGATTTGTTTTCGATTGGCCACACATAGGAATGCAAATCTAACCGTCTTCCAGAGTTAAATGTACAACGAGGCCTCAGATATCATATTTAATTAAAGAATACACTAATTCTGCCTTTGTGTGTGTGTGTGTGCGTCCTGCAGAGATCGGAATGGGATTAACAGGCTTCGGCGTGTTTTTCCTCTTCTTCGGGATGATCCTGTTCTTTGACAAAGCTCTCCTCGCTATTGGAAACGTGAGTTCCACCGACCTGACCCAGTATTATATGTGACGTTGAGAAATTTACAGGTGAAACTTTTTCCTCTAATTAGCAGCCGGTGCGGAAACTGACATTCAAGTCAATTAATTTTATATAGCACAAAACAGAAATGACAAGTTAGCCTCAGAGGGATTTACAAGATGTACACATATGAGATCCCTGTACCAGGACCTCACATCGGATCAGGAACAACTCCCCCAAAGAACTGTGAGAAAAAGGGTATAGAAACCTCAAAGAGAGCAACAAAGGAGGATCCCTCGATCAGAATGGACAATAGATGTCATGTGACCAGAATAAACAACATGACAGAGTTACAACACAGTAAATGTATACGACAACAAATACTCAAAAAGTGAAAATAAAAAATGAAAAAGTTACAGGGACCAACACATATCAGCAACAGTGGAAAGATAATAGAATCATAATGATAATAAAAAGCAGTAATGGTATTGGCAATACTATTTGAAATGCTAATACTAATAATAATAATGATAAAAGCAGTAGGAGTCCGGCAGGACCAGGGTCCAGATAAAACCACGATCCATGTGTGAGGAGAGGAAGAACAAAGACTCCGGAAAAGGAGCAAAGTTAGTAATGTGCATGAACTCATACAGAAGGAGGAGAGAAGTGGGCATGCCTTTGAACTTCACACTTTGTAATGCAGACGTTGTGTTTCCATGCACCAGCGTTAGTTTGGGAGGGGTTGTTCCTTCACCTTCACAGGCCCGATATTGAACCACTAAACTGAACTACGCCCTCTTTCTGCCCGTAGATCCTGTTTGTGGCCGGCCTCGCCTTCGTCATCGGGCTGGAGAGGACTTTCCGCTTCTTCTTCCAGAAGCACAAGATGAAAGCCACCGGTTTCTTCCTGGGAGGTGTGTTTGTGGTGCTGATTGGCTGGCCCATCATCGGAGTGGTGCTGGAGGTCTACGGCTTCTTCCTCTTGTTCAGGTAAGAGGAACCAAAGGGGCACAAGGTGAGATGGTGGGTGTGGATCTGGGGTTAGGGCATGCACCTCTCAGACCAACCTTCAGTGTTGCACCTGTATCGCATCGCGGAGGTTATTAATTCACAAAACCAGAGATGTTACTGTTCTCCGTGACGCGCTCAGTTACAATATCGCTCCCCACCACTTGGTGGCGGTAATGCGTCAGTCGGTTGTTTTCCCAGCTCCAATAAGCAGAAGAAGACACTCAGCCACCCTGTAGGAAGGTTCTACATCTAGATTCTGCAGAACAGCCAGGAACCAAAGGCCTTTTTTATATAATGAGATAGATTTAGTGTTGAGTGCAAATCATTTATGACTGTACATATTCAGATGTTATTCAGAAGTAATAATAATAACTTTATTTATATAGCACCTTTAAAAACAACTTTTACAAAGTGCTCCACAGAGATATAAAGCAAAACAAGTGGAATAGCAAGAAACCAATATTACATTTAAAAGTATATATTTAAATTTAAAATGTCATTAAAAATAAATTAAAAACAGACAAACTAAATTAGGGGAACCAACGTTCTGCATAAAAAGACTAGATCACTTAAAAGCTGTTCTATAAAAATGGGTTTTAAGAAGTGATTTAAAAGAAGTGATTTCTCTTTCTATGCCGTTATCTTTATTAGGGCTCTGACTAACTCCCCCCTCTCTCTCTCTCCCTCTCATCCCCCTCTCTCTCCTTCCCTCTCCTCCCACCCAGGGGCTTCTTCCCCGTGGTGGTGGGCTTCATCAGAAGGATACCGGTCCTCGGCTCCTTCCTCAACCTGCCCTTCATCAGTGGAGTATGTATTCTCCGGCGCTGCAGCAGTCCTGCAGCTCGCCGTGTTTTTTCTTGTTTCTGAATCGTCATATTCAAACATCACAGATAACCAGACTGCTCCGAGGCCCTGAGGGTTCAGCTCCTGCACATTGCGGCTGCTTTAATAAAACAACGCCATCTGGATTAATAACACTGTGAATGGAGTTAGGATCCAACCTCTGAGTGGACATGGCATTTTACCAAGGGGGTCATGTGGTTTCTAACTCCACTCTGTTGTAGCACAGAGAGGCGTGTGGGTAGTGGGCGTGCTGCAGCCATGCTGCTGTGTGACAAGTTTGTTTGAGGTGAATGTCTTTCTGTCTGTTTCTTCTTGAAGCCTTCGTAAGGCTCTGAGGACGATCAGCTGTCGTGGTCAGTCACTGATGATTTCCCCTTGCATGGTAACATATTTAATACGCCCTGAAATATTCCCAAAAAACTAATATCTCTGTTGGAATAAGAAATCCTATCCACCTTTTTCTTTTGGAAGCTGTTTTTTAATCTTCATTTATTCATTTGGCTTTAAAGGCACACACCACAGGAAAACCACGAGTCCACTACCAAGGGAAGACACTGTGTGTGGAAAGCAAATGTAGAATTGAGTGTCCTCAAAAATATGTACTGCTGGTATAGCAACGAGGTAAACGGTAAATTAACCTGTGCAGCTCTTTTCTGGTCTTCCAACCACTCAAAGTACTTTAACACCTCATGACATCATCACCCATTCATTCACCGATGGGAGGAGCTACGGTTTCACCTGCACATCAGCAGTAACTAACATTCACACCGGAGGCTCAGCTACCGGAGACACTCAGGGTGAAGAGTCTCGCCGATCCTCTGATTGAAGGACGACCCTCCATGCCTGGATCTGAACGTCTCTTTGGGAAGTCGTTTATTCAGCTTCAACGATGCTCATGTTTGACCTTTGCCTTGACCTGGGGTCCTCTTCAAAGAGCAAACTGACTTCAGTTACACTGTCCTGGTTCAGAAGAACACTATGACAGCTTCCTCTGTTTTGGACGGGGGGCTCTGAGAGCATGACAACCTGCTAAAGACTTTCTAATCCATCAAGCAGTCCAACTTGGTTTTTAACTTGAGGTTAGTGCAGTGCAGAGTGTCGGAGAGTCATGGATGACTAACAAGCTCAAAGTAAGGCAGAACAAGGGGCTCCATCAAAACAACGGACAATCCACAATTAAAGATTTTGAGACCAATGCATGAGAGATAATCATATATATATATATATATATATATATATATATATATATATATATATATATATATATATATATATATACACACACACACACACAGGTGTCGTATGGTTATGGAAAATGTGTTATATTCATATGTTTATTTGTGTAGTTTGATTAAAAGAATAAACATCTATATACATGTTTATTCTTTTTTATCAACCTATTGTCTCTCATTCATTTTTGTCATATAAGGCTCAAGACTCAAGTCATGGAGATGTGTTTTAAAGTTATGGAGACCCATTGGTCAACATGTGTGTGAACCCTGTTCCAGCATTATACCTACAGGGAGTGGTTGTGTGTGTCCTGTTCACCTGTGGTGTGTCTCTTTAAGTCATGCATGCTCTCTATCATGAACTTCTTCTGGATTGTGTGTGTGTGTGTGTGTGTGTGTGTGTGTGTGTGTGTGTCGGCTCAGGCTGTATACACAGGAGAGAAAGGCGACCGTTGACACTGACTCGGTTTCTTCCCTTGTCTTCCAGTACGTGGACCGAGTGGGCGAGAGCAACACCATGGTGTAACAGAGACTTTGTTTTCTACCCGGAGACGGCTTTTTGAGTACCTGCAGATTTTTTGTAAAAGCAACTCCATCTCCCACCGGGCTGATCCACAGCCGCTGAGGTTGTACGTTCAGATCCCTCCCCCCATTCCCCCGCTCAGTGCCACCAATCCAAAGCTTCGTGAGAGCGTCGCTCCGCTCCCGTCTGTTACGACAGGACGGACTCCCCAAGGTCACCACGATACACACATCAACGCCATTGATCCCGTCACCGCTGAGCGCGTCCTGCAGGAACGTGGAGGATGCAGCGCTCCGTCTGCGTGGCGTTCCCGTGGAACAAACCTCTTGACCTCCACCACAGGATGAGGAGTGAACCGACGGCTCGTTCCTGTGCTTCACTTCATTTGGACAAAAACGATTTTTCGGTCCATCTGCAGATTTTCTGTGACATTATTTAAATACCAAATGTGGCCATTGTAATATGTCCTCTTTGTTCTCCCGTATCTTTTCTGTTTAGAGTTGTTTTAGGACTTCAGTATGAATCCTTTTTTTTTTAACGATCTGCGTTTTATTTCATAAATAGCGAGGGGCTTACGGGATCATGCTAGTGTGTGTTACAATTGTTATTAAGACTCCTAGAACACCAGAAAGTGGCAACTCCAACTTCTCTGATGACATGGGCGGTGCGGCTCATGGGTCACTAAAGCTCTCCGAGCTCCCTGTTAGGAGCTCAGACTTCAGGATGAATTCATTCAACAAACACACGGCGTGCCATGGTGGCCAGTTTCATAACGGCACAGTTATAACACGGTTATAACACAGTTATTACACGGTTATTACACAGTTACATCCAAAGGAGTTACACCATTTGTCTTATAATTCTGGCTTCTTTTTTTTTTTACTTGGGTTTTATAAAAGCCCAAAGCTATGAAAATGAACCCAACGTGTTGTAGAGTTATGCCCTGATGGACTTCACATTACTCGTACTGGTCTTGGTTTCTCACTCGAAGAGTTCAGAGCGGTCCGTACGTCTGTGTGTAAAGAAATGAATCGACGTGAAGCGGCGGCAGCTGTGTCTCCGGCGTGTTGACCTCCAGAGCCGCTGGACGTTCAGGACTAGCAGGAGACTTGGTTTCACGAGACCTCCAGTCCTCCTCATTCATAAATGAATGTCCTTAAACACTCTCTCTCTCTTTCGCTCTTGACCTTTAAATGTTCGGATCTTTTCTTTCTTGGAGGGAGAACGTTCTTCCCTCGTCCCAGGAGCTGAATACATGAAGCCAACTGTGGGTTGTTGTGCTCGATGATAATGTTTCACTGGCACTTTTGTAAATATATTATGGAAGTTTGCTTTCTATCTGCCATCCGTCTCGTGTCTGGTCGTTTATTCCTGTCTCGTCATTGACTCTTTGCATCCACTGTTCTTCTGAAGTTACAACATCTGCAAGGAGAGGAAGCTGCTTCCCCAGAAGAGGAGCTTGATAATGAAGGCTCCTTTCTGAGAACGCAAGTAGCGCAGCGCTCTAGTGGGGAGATGTGGTACTACACGCTCCTTAAGATATGATGGAGCATCACCAATCAAGGCTCTAGGGGAGGAGAAGGATTTTAAATTATCCACAGAAATGCAGCTTTGTACGACGGTAGAATATACCGATGGACCATGAAGGCCCCATTGGAGCAGCACTGGGGGACTTGGACTGGGAGTGTGTGTGTGTGTGTGGGGGGGGGGGTATTACTGTCGTGTAGACTGTCTGACATCCCTGACAGGAGGATTCACTGCCCCCAGTCCTTCCCCCCTAATGCAGGCTTTCGATTATTACATTCATAATTGGAAGCGTGGCCTTTTGATTCATAAAAGCCGGCCCTCATCTCCCTGTGCTCCGCTCCAGAGAGCAAGGTGCAAACATATCAATACTTTGTTCCCACAGGAGGGAATTATTGCTCATTACTTCTACTCCACTATCGACGGCGGCGCCGTCTCCAGCGTTTAACGGCCTGCCGCTCCGGTGCGTGGCGTGATGCATGGAGCGCAGAGCGCTGACCGCAGCGGCTTTTAATTCACAAGTATTCAGCCGCTCTCAATGAGAGCAGCCGATCGATCGGCTCTCCTCCGGCCTACGTGTCGACAAATTGGCGTGACCTATGAGCGGCTGGCATCGCGGAGGAGAGCGGCGAGCAGCGAGCGGCGGGGGATATAAATACAGGGAGGGCTTCACCCACCAGCAAGTACCAGATCACTCTCCTCCTCTCCGCTGGACACCAGGCTCACGGGATCCGCCGCACCATGAAAGTAAGTCGGGAAAGTTACGCCCGTTAATTGCCTTCAAGATGATCCAATGAGTTGTGAACAGATTTGATTTGTTTTGTTTTTCACCTGAATTTCTTTTTCCAAAGAAAGGTTTGTCTTCAGATCTCCATGAGATGCTCTTTGTGCAAGTTTCAGTTTCCAAGTCAGTCGGTGATTGTATTGTTTCTGAGGAGGAGAGGATGCTACTCATCCTGAATGGTCCTCCCCCCCCCCCCCCCCCTCCTCCTCAGGGTCTCCGGGCCTTCACAGTATCTTACGTCCTCACCCTGTTGCTGCTGACGTCCTTCATCTCCCAGTCGAGGAGCGCCCCCAAGGTAAGGCAGACCCCCCCCCCCCCCCTCGGTACCTGGTGGCCTGAAGGGAGGGGGCTCCACCAGGGGGACCCCCGGCTGGTGGAGAACGACCACGCTGAGGAACACTGTGTCGTTTCTTCATCACAGGGCTCCTTCCAGCGGAGGAACTGGACCCCGCAGGCGATGCTGTACCTCAAGGGCACTCGTACGTATTCAACTCATGAAGTGTGTGTGTGTGTGTGTGTGAGTGTGTGTGTCCATGGAGAACCCGGTGTTCAATGTAATGTGTTACATGTGTCATGTGTAACGTGTTACATGTGTCATGTGTAATGTGTTACATGGGTCGTGTGTAATGTGTTACATGTGTCATATGTAATGTGTTACATGTGCCATGTGTAATGTGTTACATGTGTCATATGTAATGTGTTACATGTGTCATGTGTAATGTGTTACATGTGCCATGTGTAACGTGTTACATGTGCCATGTGTAATGTGTTACATGTGTCGTGTGTAACGTGTTACATGTGCCATGTGTAATGTGTTACATGTGTCATATGTAATGTGTTACATGTGCCATGTGTAATGTGTTACATGTGTCGTGTGTAACGTGTTACATGTGCCATGTGTAATGTGTATGTTCATCACGTATTCATCCAACAACCCAGTATTCTTTCTCTCCATCACTATCTAGGGTTGATGGATCTTTGTCTTTCTTTTGTTCTCCAGAGGGCCGACGGTTCATCTCAGAGGACCGAAAAGAAGGAGACGTCTACGACACTTTACACCTGGGTAGGGGGACTCGTTAAGAGAGCGCACACGCGTGTGTCATGTATGACAAGGAGGTTTCATGGATAATGAAATAATAATGTATGTGTGTGTGTGTGTGTGTGTCAGAGACCCGCAGTCAGAACACAGACAAGCTGAGCGTGGATCAGGCCGCCACCGTCCTGCTCCACTTCCTGCAGCAGGCCAGAGAGGGAGGTGAGGGTGGCGATGTGTTCAGGTCCATCTACTCACAACATATATATATATATATATATATATATTAACATTGTCTTCCAAGAATTAGTTTTTAATTTCAATGTCAATTATTCAGACACTAAATACGACTATCCCTCTCATCCCAGCAGTATCTGGACGATGTGTGTAGTCTTTATGGAAAAAAGACAAACGTTGTGTTTATACGAGAACAAATATCATAAGTGTAATGTGTTAATACCTCAAATATATATATATAATATAATATAATATGTTATGGAGGTCTAATTTCAAGTCAAGAATTGACTGGGAAGGGAAATTCAGTTGAATGATTTTGTGGCTTTTTTATTTCTTTGACTTTGATTTTATACATGATATATATATATATATATATATATATATATATATATATACATATACATATATATATAAGTTCGATATTTGAATGTCCCTGTTCTCTCTCTCCTAGCCGATGAAAACCCAGACGACGTGTATTTCCAGGACCTGCCGCTGTGGAAGAGGGAATACTTCTGACCTGCAGCAGCTTCTGTGTTCGGCTGTTTTGTAAATGTGAATTCTTTGACGAGGTTTGAAATGTGACGTTTTAATAAAAAAGAATTCTTGCACTATTGGTCTGAGCATGTTTGAGTTTTTTATGATGGCTTATTATAAGTATGCAAATGAATACATGATTACATGGCCATGTGATCGCTGTTTTTCAGCATGCATTTGTCATTTTTAGGTCAAACGTGTAAACACTGGAGACTTGGTGGAGACATTACATCTATATATTTATATATTTTTATTTCATTGCCATTGAGGCAGATAAGAAAGTTAGATCGACTATTAGATTTTCTGGATTTCATTAGAGCACATAGACGTCATCTGCAGAGTGAATGCCACCCCTGGCTAAGCCCCGCCCCCTTCTGTGACATCAAGCTGCCTGAGCTATACGTCACCGTGGAGCCCACACTTTATCTCCTGAACACATTATACATTTAAATGTATTTAATTGTGGAGAGAAGCAGACAGAAGTCTCTACAATATGCATAGAAAACATATATCCAGAATGACAACCGGGGGTCCGACAATAATTACATAAGTGGCCAGACTGCAACCGAGGGCGGGACTTAGCAAAACACAGCAGGGGGCTTACAACGAAGCCCTGGGGAACACCACAGTTAAAGTGGGTCGAGATCAGGAGTCCGGGTTTTGGGATGGACCTGGATCCTACGGCCCGGCGCCCAGCACGAAGGGAGTCCTGCTGTTCAGTCGGTCCCGCTCCGCCTCCTCATCTTCATTGTAGGGCTCATCATCATCCTCATCATCATCATCATCGTCATCCTCCTCGTCGCTGTGGTGGGGGGTGGAGTAGACGGAGGCCGAGGGAGAGGGGTGCACCGAGTAGGGCCGCGGGTAACGGAAACCCTCCGTCTGTGGATGACCAATGAGTCGCTTTAAATATACAGTATATGAAGTATACAGTCATAGTTCCTGCCTACCGAGCAGATACATATTATAATATCACATGATGGTTTTACTGAAGGATTCATAAGAAGCTGCTTCATCAGAGATCTGGACTTTGCTTCTCGTGTTCCCGTCTGCCTCGACATCGTGCTCATGCAGTCCTTCTATTCTCCTCTCTCTCCCTTCTCTCCTTTCTCTTTTTTCCAACCCTCCCCCTCTTTTCATTGCTTGTCTTTCTTGCATTAGATTATATCTCTCACCAACTCTTCGTCACGTGTTGAATTCCTTCTTTCGTTCATCCCCTCCTTCCTCCAATCCCCCCATTCCTTCTCCTACCATCCTTATATTTGTCTCTATTTGTTTCTCCCATATCCCCCTTTCCCTCCCTTTTCTCCATCCTTCTTTCTTTGTATTGCCAGTGAGTTATTAATAACTCTAGCAATAAGGCATGCTAATGACCAACTCAAATGTCTTGTGCAGCATGCCTCACCTCCAGCGGCGCCGCGGGGTCCCTCTGGAACTGATCTGGGAACGCTCTGTGCAGCGCGAGGTGGCGGGCATGGACGTAGAACTGCAACCACAGCAGAGATCGTCATTCAGTTCATTATATATATATATATATATATATATATATATATATATATATATATATATATATATATATATATATATATATATATATATATTTCACTGTTCATCTTAGAGGTAATTTGTTTTACTGAACTACACCTCAAAGATGCATATTGTACTTTTTACTGTACTACATCTCATAGGTACATATTGTACCTTTTACATCTCAGAGTGGAATATATTTAAATGCATTAAAACAGTCACATTGCTTATGTATCTTGTGAGTTATCGGTCTGCCTGTTTACGTGTCTCCCCTCTTCTATCACATCTGTGTGGGATGTGGATCATGTGGAGCAGCAGACCGACCCGGCCCAGGTACTTCCAGTCCAGCAGGTCGGACAGCCTCTCGGTCCGGTTCCTCTGGATGACGCGCTGCCGCAGGGACTGCTGGCAGAAGCTGAGCATGAAGTGGGTCAGCTGGTGGCAGGACTCCTCCGGGGAGCAGCACCGCCGGTCCACGATGTAAACGCCTGGTGGAGCACGCAGAGGGGCACGGCCCGCTGCCGCTTAACACAGCAGGCTGCTGGCCTCTTGATGACATACGAAAAGGTGTGTGTGTGTGTGTGTGTACCATAGGCAGCAGGGTCCGACACATGCTCCTCCATGAAGCAGCCGAAACCAGAGAGGTTGGTGGTCACACTGGGAATGCCCATGACGGTGCATTCCCCTGGGAACACAGCAGAGGAGAGGGGAGTACCACTGGGGTGAGTCTCTGAGCCACAGCTGGAGAGGAGATGTGTTGGGGGGGGTCGGAGAGGGATCCTCCTCTGTTCTCTCCTGAAGGTTTGTTCTCTGTTTTCTCCAAGAATTTAATTTTTTCTATTTCTTGTTCTATTTTCTAGTTCCCGTTGCTGACAGATGCTACATGCTAATGCAGAATTCCACTGTAACACATAAGTTACAGTGGAAAAGGTCCCATCTTCCATCACAACTTCCAACTTCAGGAACACGAAACACCCGTGTGTGTGTGTGTGTGTGTGTGTGTGTGTGTGTGCGGTTACCAGGTGTGTATCCCCACGGCTCGTAGTAGGAGGGGAACACTCCGAGGTTACAGCCGCGGACGAAGTCCTCATAATCCATGGGCAGCAGAGGACTGGTGGAGGACAGGAACTCGGGGTGGAAGATGATCTGAGAGGACAGACGGACGGTTTCTCAAAGCTTCCGTGACACGGGGACTTCTCATTCTGCATCGTGTCAAACATGAACCTAAATCTGCTGTGGACATTTCGGTCCATGCACCTTGACGCGGTCGCTCCTGGAGTTGAAGAGGCCGATGCGTCTGATGTTGGAGAGGATGGGGTCGGTGGCGTCCTCCAGCATGTTGTGCGTGGTCACCGGGGGGAGGCCGTGTCTCTGGGGGGGGGGGGGAGTTAAAGAGGGGAAGGTCAGTTTGGATTCACATACCTGTGAAGTTCTTTATGTTTTAGATTTGGATGTTTTTTCCCTGATGCCGTCGTCAATAAATGAACTAACGTGATCGGCTGAATGTTAATGTGGACGCTGTCTTCAATCAGTGGTCCCCAAGCTACGGCCCGCGGGCCGGATATGGCCCCCTGAACTATAACAGAGACGCATTATGATTTATTTATTTGTATTATTTTATAAATATAATGTATTTAACAACGTTAATAATGTGTGTTTTATAGTTTGAATATTGTGTATAAAGTGGCAGAAACAAATAAACAAATAAATAATAAATAATAAATAAATAAATGATAAAGTCTGTCTCCTGCAGAAGGCGTGGCCTTTGTTTGTTCTCTTATTTCTGTCCCTTCTGATTTAATAAATGAACGAGTGGTGGAGGTGGAACGCTGACCCCTGATCCTCTCAGCATGGGGTCAACACATTGACCTTTTAAAGGGTTACGGTCCTGAATAATGTCCTGATTTGATTTAAATCAATTTCCCTTAAGGATAATAGCGTTAATCAATTCATCTCTCAGTATAGTTCATGCTCACTTCACCAGGGGGGATTCTGAGAGCTATTGATCAGCGCAGGCGTTATCTAAACCCAACGATATCCGATGTCTCGCATCTTAATGAAGGAAAGATCCCAGATATTCGGCCAAGTTGCCGGACTGGTCTGGCCTTTTGTCCTGTAACTTTCTTTCTTCTGACCGGCCCATAAAACATGAGATCCTTATAAAATGTTTCAACATGAGGACACCTGATGACAGAGGGAAGCGCTCCGCTACCTGCGTGGCGTAGATGGCTCTCTTCATGATGGAGAGGTCGTCCTGATCCAGGATGGAGGTCATGTCGGGGATCTCCCCTCTGAGGAGGGAGGGAACATGAACACAGAACATCGTGATCATCATTCATCTCAGAGAACCAGAGTTGATGCACAGAGTGTAAAATCAATAGAGCTCATGGGCTTCATTTACTTACTTTAACAGCGCGTCATAAAGCCTTTTACCAAACTTCTCCTTCACGGTGTGAGCTGTGTCCCTGTGGAGGGGAATAGAAACATCTTTATTAGCCATGTTCCCCAAACTCATCAACTTCCCAGCACGTTTTAAATGGAATCAAAAGTCCTCCTCGGTTCTCTCCTGCAGGTTTCTTCTCTTTTTCCCTGTGAGTTTTTTTTCCATTTCTTGGGAGTTTATCCTGATCCGATAAGGTCAAAGGTCAGAGACTTTGCATGTGATTTCGCAAAATAAACTGATTTCTGACTGTTCCTTCAATGATGTCAAAAGCTAAAACTGGGGGCGCTGCTCTCAGGGGAAAGACCAGCATATAGAGGGAAACAGGTGTACGGCATGAGACACTAACGAGTGGCTGAGGGCAGGTGCAAGGAATGAAACAATCAAGAGGAGACACAGAGGAGACCGTTACACTTAAGGCAAATTATAAATATGGTACTTGAGTTCTTATTTGTACTATTGTGAGAGTTGTGTTTGCAGCATTTTAAAATTGCTTACTAATTTGTTTAATTTGATAGTAAACATTATTATATTATTTTGTCATTATCTTCCTAGGTTCCAGAATCTGTAAAACTCTATAGGTGACAGTAAAGAAGAGCTTTGCTGTCACTGAAAGTAGCAGAAAGTCCATAAACCATCCAGTCTGCCTGAGCTCTGCTTTAGGTGGACCGGGGGAGAGGTCGTGGCAGAGTGCTTTAGAAACATACGACGCCTATGTGACGCCTATGTGACGCCTATGTGACGCCTATGTGACGCCTATGTGACGCCTATGTGACGCCTATGTGACGCCTATGTGACGCCTATGTGACGCCTATGTGACGCCTATGTGACGCCTATGTGACGCCTATGTGACGCCTATGTGACGCCTATGTGACGCCTATGTGACGCCTATGTGACGCCTATGTGACGCCTATGTGACGCCTATGTGACGCCTATGTGACGCCTATGTGACGCCTATGTGACGCCTATGTGACGCCTATGTGACGCCTATGTGACGCCTATGTGACGCCTATGTGATACTGCGTGGTTGGTATGGTGTCTGTGTCTGTTGTATTAACTGCTGAGTAAACACCAGGGGTTCATACCAGAGCTGCTTGCGTACGGCCTGTCCCTTCAGGGACTCCACGTTGAAGTTGTTGGTTTTAGCCGGCATGATGAAGAACACGACCACCGTCACATCTTTTCTCTGGAGCTGTTGAAGAAGATGAGAGGAACACGACGGTTTAGTCGTTAAGGCAGGGAAGAGGAAGGAATAATAGTGATGAACATGGCTCCAACATGTTAGAACACTCAAATAAAAACTCAGATATTAGGATGATTTCTTTATATGTAATTCCTTGAAACTGCAAATGAATCTCCTTCAGGATTTACTGTTTACTAGAAATAAATGTTGTTTTAACAAATATAATTAATAATGTATTATTCTCTTATGTGTGTGTGTGTGTGTGTGTGTGTGTGTGTGTGTGTGTGTGCATGTGCATGTGCATGTGCATGTGCACTAGGACCCGTCATAACAGTGTGTACTAGGTTCTGTCATAACAGTGTGTACTAGGTTCTGTCATAACAGTGTGTACTAGGTTCTGTCATAACAGTGTGTACTAGGTTCTGTCATAACAGTGTGTACTAGGTTCTGTCATAACAGTGTGTACTAGGTTCTGTCATAATAGTGTGTACTAGGTTCTGTCATAACAGTGTGTACTAGGTTCTGTCATAACAGTGTGTACTAGGTTCTGTCATAATAGTGTGTACTAGGTTATGTCATAACAGTGTGTACTAGGTTCTGTCATAACAGTGTGTACTAGGTTCTGTCATAATAGTGTGTACTAGGTTCTGTCATAATAGTGTGTACTAGGTTCTGTCATAACAGTGTGTACTAGGTTCTGTCATAATAGTGTGTACTAGATTCTGTCATAATAGTGTGTACTAGGTTCTGTCATAACAGTGTGTACTAGGTTCTGTCATAATAGTGTGTACTAGATTCTGTCATAATAGTGTGTACTAGATTCTGTCATAATAGTGTGTACTAGGTTATGTCATAATAGTGTGTATTAGGTTCTGTCATAATAGTGTGTACTAGGTTCTGTTATAATAGTGTGTACTAGGTTCTGTCATAATAGTGTGTACTAGTTTCTGTCATAATAGTGTGTACTAGGTTCTGTCATAATAGTGTGTACTAGGTTCTGTCATAACAGTGTGTACTAGGTTCTGTCATAATAGTGTGTACTAGATTCTGTCATAATAGTGTGTACTAGGTTCTGTCATAATAGTGTGTACTAGGTTCTGTCATAATAGTGTGTACTAGGTTCTGTCATAATAGTGTGTACTAGGTTCTGTCATAATAGTGTGTACTAGGTTCTGTCATAATAGTGTGTACTAGGTTCTGTCATAATAGTGTGCACTACAGCCGGTCTGAACCCAGCAAACTAAAAACACATGTTTTCTGACTATTCCTTGAATAAGTAGAGAACTAAAGATCCATCCTTCTTTGAAGGTGTTCACTGTGCCTGCAGCATGGGACTGAAGGCCTCACCCTCAGGAGGTAGTTGAGTCTGGACAGCGACTCGATGAAGATGTCAGCTCCCTTATTGGAGAACTCATAGCGCCCAGCGATGAAGAAGAAGAGGGTCTTCTCCAGGTTGAAGTCCAGATGACTGCCGGAAGGAGAAGAATTAGAACAACATGTGACCGGCCCTCACACATCTTGAGAGAACCCCCACAGTACCCACCCGTAGAAGTGTCCCCTGACAAACTCCTGGAGGCGGGCCTTGCTGGTGGAGTGCAGGTTCTGGAACTCGTGCGTGGCCGAGAACTTCTTCACGTTCAGCCCGTTGGGGGTGACCACGTCTGTCGGAGCGTTTCAGGTTCAATGAACAGTATCTACTGGCATGTCCAACAGAGAGGCTGTCATTGTAGTGAGAACAATAACCGTAGACCATATGTGTCAAATATGTATCAAGAAAAACACAAATATTATAATCTACATACAGGGTCAGAAGTTAAAACATGTAATATACAAGGTCAGGGATGTCTATGCTCATATGTGAGTGTGGGTCTTATAGGGCTCACATGGTCAGGGACTACTTTAAAATACCTTCTTAAAACCCATTTTAATTACTTTTAAGTGATTTTGTCCTTGTATGCAGTTCTTTATTTTGTATCTGTTCAGTCTTGATTCTCTTGTAGATCACTTTGTAAACCCGTTTTTTAAAGGTGCTATATGAATAAAGTTGTTATTTTGATATTTTCAGTTTGTTTGGTGTTTAATATATTGAATATATATTTATTTTGATTTTACAAATTAACAAGACAGGACTTTAAGGATAGAATGCAAAGGGAAGGGATAAGGAAAAAGGTAAACAACAACAAAACAACACATTATGATAAAAGCCACAGTCGCACACCACCAGTCTGACATAAGAACATCTTGAAGTTATTATAATAGCAGAAAAGCCGGCCGGTTTGGAAACTGCAAAACATCCTATTTTTGCCATACTGCATTTGACAGACTATGTATTGGGACTCATTAAATGTTTTCTGGTATACTACACAGTGTCGTAATGCCCGTGTCTGTGGTGTTGCGGTGAAAGGCGTCCCCACCTGGCGTCCGGTGCAGCATGTGTCTGGCCTCCACCGCCGTGATCTGGGACACGGTGGTGAAGACGTGGGCGCAGTGCGCCGCGGCGCGCTCCAGGCAGCACCGGTGGTAGATCTGCCTCTCTCCGGCCTCCTTGTCAACGTTGAACTACCACACACACACACACACACGCACACACACACACGCACACACACACACATTAAATATATGAAGATTTAATAATGAACCAATTAATTCAATGCTTACATTTTGGGTTTATTTACAAAATGCATTCCTAGTATTATAGTTCCGCTTCTTCTTTGTTTCCTCAATCCTTCCTCCGCCGTGTCAAAAGAGCTGAAAATGCATATTGATATGAATCCTCTGGACTTCGTGTCCGTCAGTGATTCATGCAGCAGGTGAGTGGCCTTTACCTCTGAGCTGACCTTTAGGAGGCCAATTACAAACATCACCCTGAGCCTCAACGCGCAGCCCGACACCCTAACGATGCTCTGAGTGGACGTACGGGCTGCGGCTCTTGAGCTGGAAGCTTTGAATGTGAAGATGGATATGATCCGTCTGGTGAGCACAGCGATGTGCGCATGTGGCGTGTACAACAATAACATAATGCTATGGTCATGGATTGTGGTTTTCAATATGTTGCAGAAATGTATGAAGATATTGTAGTAAATGTGTAATAAGCACTCGTGGTTAATCCCATGGGCAGCATGAGAACACCTTGTGGTTTGGGTTTTAGATCTTTTTAGGATACACTGAGCACCTCTCTCCTCCTCTCTCTCTCCTTATGGATGAATGTTCATCCCTCCATCACACATCACTAATTGCTTCCTCCCTGGAGTCTCTGGGTCCATCGGACCTTCTGGTTCTGGTGCTTCCTGCCCTGCTGACGGTTCCTGGATGAAGAACAGTCCCGACCCCTCACCTTGTCCAGGTTGTTGTAAAAGTCGGCATTCCCGGCACAGAGATATCGTCCCAGCAGGGTGGCGTGGGTCGTGAAGATGGTTGCCATGGGGATCTTTCGGGCGCGAGAGAGAACGATACCGAGACCCGCCTGCCACTCGTGGAAGTGACCGATGACGTTGGGTTTACCGGCCAGCTCGTCCGTTAACTGGGGAACAAAGTTGGAAATAGTCGTGCTTCGCTAAGACAACAGGCGAGTGTGAACTTCTGTAACCATGACATGGCAGCAAGAGATAACATGTTGGACCGCGGGGGAAGTGATGAGCAGCGCCGACCTCTTGGAAGAACCAGGCGGTCAGGGAGCCCAGGATGAGCGCGTCGCTGGCCTCCTGGTCCTCGGAGGGCAGGCCGATCTTGCAGGTCTCCCACAGGTCCCCCTTCCAGCGGTCCAGGTTCCCGGCTGCAGAGCCGAGGTCAAACAGGATCACCGAGGGGCTGCCCTCGATCAGCCAGCGGCCGCAGTGAACCTGCAGCACCGGCAAAGCAAGGGAGAGAGCGGCCGTACCAGAAATCAGTTTCAGAATCGATTTCCCGTGTTCACTGAAGACTGGGAGGAGAGCGCCGGGCAGCCGAGGCAAGGAACGTGCAGAACAACGACATGCGTCATTCAACATTCAATATTTGATTTCCCTGCAACTGAGCCTGAGATATGAGTTATCTTTGAGAATGTTGGGATATTTGTTTTGGACGGTGGAACGAAGGGGATTCTAACAAATATTTTTTTCATGTATTTAAAATATACTGAAAATTGCAATAGTACATATATAGTAAATATACTGCCGAAGAATTTCTGCAAATATATCAAAAGTATACTAAAGTTATGCTTTCACCTAGGTGAAAGCATAACTTTAGTATACATTTTTATATATATATATATATATATATATATATATATATATATATATATATTATAAAGAATAAATATGTAAATGATGATATATAAATTGGTAATTAATCACATTAATAATATATTTCGAATCTGATTATAGTATACCAAACGTATACCTTTAATATACTATTAGCAAACTATAAATATATTAATAATGTGATGTTAACATATTTGTAAAATACTTAAAATATATTTAAAATATAATCAACATACTATATATATATATATATATATATATATATATATATATATATTTCATATCTCCAAAACACAAATAATATTTTATAAATATTATTATTATATTTTTAAATATTAATTATTATAATATAAAATAATACATGTAATGAGTATGCGTGTGCCGTCACCTGGCAGCCGCTGTGGATGAGCGTGTCCACGGCCTTCCTGACGGCGGCGTGCGGCGGCTCGCCGCGCTCCACCTGGCTGCTGAAGCTGTGTGGGCAGTAGGGCCCCATCAGGTAGTAGTTCTCCCCCCACTCGTCCACCGTGACCTTGGCCTTGGTCTGGATCACCGTGTAGATTCCTCCAACTGCAGGTAGGCAGAGACAGGAGCGCTCTGACGTCTGTTCCTTCTGACTTCTTCTTAACTAAACATGAACATCATTAGATATGATGACGGTCATACCGTTTTACATTAGGAACTATTCTACTGAGGAAAAGCTCAGAACTCTCAGGGTACTAGTTTGACTGGAGTAAAGCGTGTGTGTGTGTGTGTGTGTGTGTGTGTGTGTGTGTGTGTGTGTGTGTGTGTGTGTGTGTGTGTGCGTGTGTGTGATATTTATTCATAAACAGACAGACGGAGAGAGCCAGAGAGGAAGTGCAGGAAAATCATATATTTTAAACAGATATCCTATTTTACAAATATTTCTGTGTATATTCCATATCTCCAAAACACAAATAATAATTTATAAATATTTTTATAATATTTTTAAATTATTATTATTATTATTATTATTATTATTATACTATTATAATTTGTAATAATAAAATAATTTATAAATATAACTAATATTATTATAATATATATATTTTATAGGCGGAGCAGGCCGTCCACTGATGGGCAGATCGGGGGTTCGACCCGGTCGGACGGGCGACATGTAGTGGTCACAAGACAATAAAGGCTTAATACAAATGTACAGTAACTCTATTTGCCCTTTTATTGTTCTCTCTGTTTTCACCATTCCACTATGACCTGATTATCCTTGACACTATTAGACCTTTTGATTCATTCTTTCCTCTTTCATTTAGTTTCTGCTGTAAATGATGATGCATCCGTTCTGTCGACAGTGTGTTCATCCCACATGCTGAAACACTCATCCATTAAACCTAAATGCTCAAATGGGTCTCCGGTGACGATGTGTCCATACCGGGCTCTGACGAATACGTCTAACATTTTCTATTTTATACCGGATGAAAACATGTGGAAGTGTTTGTCCCCGTCTCTCAGGTGGCAACACAAAGATGTTGACATCAACACGATGAGCCCAGGGTGACGTCATCACCGCCTCAGAGAGCTGCTGGGAGGAGACGGCAGGAAGGCCAGTGACCTCTGACCTCTTAGACAACAGGACACGAGGACATGAACCGTCCTCAGGAGGCGTGTCCTGCTCCGCCTTATCTTCAGTTTAATGTTTAACTCTTCAGAGGGACTGACTCCACGATCACTGGATTTCAATATTTGCTCTTCAAGAGGCGGTTTACACAAAGTAAAACTAATACCACCACGTTTTACAATTATTATCATGCAATCAGAGTCATTTATTGTTTTTAATTTATTATAGATCACACCGTGTACCCGTATCCCGACGCCTCATCAGAACATGAGCGTGTTGAAAGAGAGAAGAGAAGTGAGGATGTGGTCTTCAGCTTTCTGTACGGAGGTCATCTGCAGCTGAAGGTCGCTGTAGCGTCTCCACACTCGTGATCTGACCTTTGTTGGCGACCTCCCAGGCGACCTCGAAGAGCAGCAGCTCCTCCACCGGCAGCTCGTCGTCCTCCCAGGCCGGCAGCACCCCGCTGAGCGAGGACATGGACAGGGAGCGGGACAACGGCATCGTCCACGTCTGGAGGACCGACAGACCGGCCGGGGCGGAGAGCTGGAGGAACCGTCAGGGGCTGCAGCCGGACTCAGGGGGACCAGGAGGACCAGCAGGACCAGGAGGACCAGGAGGACCAGACTCAGGAGGACCAGGAGGACCAGGAGGACCAGACTCAGGAGGACCAGGAGGACCAGGAGGACCAGCAGGACCAGACTCAGGAGGACCAGCAGGACCAGGAGGACCAGGAGGACCAGACTCAGGAGGACCAGGAGGACCAGGAGGACCAGCAGGACCAGACTCAGGAGGACCAGGAGGACCAGGAGGACCAGAAGGACCAGGAGGACCAGCAGGACCAGGAGGACCAGAAGGACCAGGAGGACCAGGAGGACCAGGAGGACCAGGAGGACCAGGAGGACCAGGAGGACAAGCAGGACCAGACTCAGGAGGACCAGGAGGACCAGGAGGACCAGAAGGACCAGGAGGACCAGGAGGACCAGGAGGACCAGGAGGACCAGGAGGACCAGGAGGACCAGGAGGACCAGGAGGACCAAGCAGAGGCACTGAGAGCTTCACCCCGCCTACTGGGGCTGACCTCCACGAGGGGACGACCACATTGCACACACACACACACACACACACACACACACACACACACACACACACACACACACACACACACACACACACACACACACACACACACACACACACACACACACATACCGGGTGAAAGGTTTAGTGCAGTTGTTGTTGATAGATAATAATATTAGTCATATTTGTGTATGCATATATGTTGTGTGTGTATATATATATATATATATAATTTTGTATTTAATATTTTACTTTGTATACTTTGTACAGTGATTGTATTATATTTGTTTGTGTGTGTATATGTATACACATATGTTTCATTTTATATACATATATACTTCATTTTGTATTTTATATTTTACTTGTATACATCTATATCTTTCATCCCTGTTTTTTATATTTTATATTTTATTCTTGTTTGTTTAGTTTATTGGTGCTACTGTGATGACAAATTTCCCCTTGGGGATTAATAAAGTATCTATCTATTTATCTATCTATCTATCTATCTATCTATCTATCTATCTATCTATCTATCTATCTATCTATCTATCTATCTATCTATCTATAATGTTTCCAATTTCTTTTTTAATATGTTCCTATTGTTTGTTGACACCAGCCAGAGTTAATAATAATATTAAAGGTTTAAAAAGGGAACCTCAAAGTAGAATAAAATTACAAATAAATCGCATACCCGACCTAATATTTCATATTAAACATTTGACACGGCCCAGTATAAATAGAACATAAATATGAGGAGAGGAAGGGCGGGACGTCTTCTTCTGTAATATGACGGTACTCTGGAGCCCTCTGGCGGCTCGGAGGTGTGGTGCAGCAAGGTCTCTACGTTAATGTGTTCCCATGAGAACATGGTTCTTACTTTATTGGGTTTTAATTTTGTGCCCATGAAAACACTATTTTATTCCCATGAAAACCTTATTTTTATTTTATGCCCATTAGAACATTATTTTGGAAACAAAATAATGTTCTAATGGGCATGTGTCACACTCCGATGTGTCACAGGTGAGAGCTTCACCGGAGAGGAGAGGTGCACTTCAGGTGCAGAGAAACCCGGCAGGACGTCAGCTTTAATAGAACAAAAAAACTCTAGAGGAATAAACAGGGATAGACAACTCTAGTAAATACACTGCTAAAAAAGAAAGGACTGGGAGAATATATAGGGGGGGGCACAGGTGTAGGCATGAGTGATCAGGGAGACAGAGGAGTGGCTGAGGTGAAGGGAATGAACAATCAAGAGACACTGAGGAGACCCAGAGCGTTACACAGTGACTGTTCCTCTAAAGACCCACACTGTTAACAATGTGCAGGCCATGGAGGTTACAATGAAAGTAAAGGACGCTCACCTTTACCCCCATTGATCATAAAAATGTTTGATGATGACATTTAATGCGTTGCCCGTCTCCCCCACGTACGATGTGTGGCCGGCCGACCTGTGTGCGTCTTGACCCCTGAGAGTGACCTCTGGGGTTCAATCGAACCCTGGTTATGACCCACTGGGTTAGGGTTAGGGGGTTAGGGGTTAAGGTCATGAGGTCATGAGGTCACACGGGGTGCTCACTGTGTGCGTTTCACTGATTAAAGTAAAACACATTCAACACAAGTCTAATTCTTTTGATACGAGGAGCTCCGCCGCTCTGCCGCCGCTCTTCTCTCCCTGAAGCCGACCGGACCCTGGATTGGGTAATTACCGCTCCGTGTCCCCGTTCCCGCCACTTGTACGCTCCACGCTGACGTCTCACCGCCGTCAACATATTACCTCGTGCCGGATGAACTGAGCTTGCAGCGTTTTCCCGGAAGAGCTGATGACTTCCACATTTCAGCGGCGGCGGCGGCGGCCAGCTCCGCAATTTGGAGCAGCGGGGACGCGGGCGGCTGTGATTGGCTGCGAGCCGCGGGAGCACGAGGTCACCTGATGGAAGTATAAAAGCGGTCCTGATGGGAGTGACCGCGTTAGTACCTCCCGAGAAGTAAACACGGGGATCATGAGACTCGTGGCGCTGGTCGTGGTGTGCGGGATGATCGCCGGGCCGGACGGAGCCGCGCCGCGCCGGTTCACGTCGGCACAGAGGACCACAGGTGAGCAGCCAATGGGTGATCAGTGATTATCGATAGAGAACAGCTTGTTTCACCTGACCGGGAGACGATGGATATGACACCTAGAGAGCACTTCTGAGGGGACTTATGCTCGGCTTGAATATGTACTTTAATCTCTATGTTTAAAACTCAAGAACTGATTCCACTGCAGGAAGCAGGTTACAAATAAATAAAACGTATACAGATACCAATAAAACGACAAGAAACCGGCAAATAGCGTCAAAGAACTTTGTACAACAGATAGCTCAAATTAAAACCTTTTTCAGAAATATAGAAGCTATGTCTACGCCGGCTTACATTACATTCTTTATGAATCAGAGTGGTGGGCGAGGGGGGTTCATACAACAGTTTCCCCTCTCCAGGTTCACATACTGCGGCCTTAAGACTCCTGATTCGTCTTTTCTCTCAATATAATTTACATAAATAAATCCCAAGACCTTTTTCTGGAGTTTCATGGTCAGATTTTTCATAAATGAACTTGATTATGTCTCTTAACTTTTAGTTTCTTTTAACTCGTCTTGTTCTGTGTTTTTTTTGTTTGTAGTGTTTCTTATGCTGCTGCCTGTCTCAATGGGATTCACCTGGTTAAATCAAGATTTAAATAAAAAAATTTAAATATATAATTGTTTTACTCCACTACATTTGTAAGCAGCTATAGTTACTTTGCTGATGGCACTTGTACATCCAATTAATTTAATCAACTTGTGAAAGGTAATTATCCACAAATCCAACAGTAATGCTTCACGAATAATCAAATGAATCGATAGATTTAGAAACATCAACAACATTGTCATAACCACAATATGAAGAGGTGTGAGGTCAAAGGTCAGGAATGTTGTCTGTGTACAGATGGAGAAGCCCTGGGAGGATCACTCGTAATGAGTGATGTTTAGCTATATACAATAAAATGTGAATTGAAGTATGACCAAGAAAAAAAAAAAAAAGTAATATGTAATTTGAAGAAAAAAAATGTGGACATTTCCAAATGTCTAGAAATAAGATTTTTTTTAAAGATAAGTTTACATTATTTTGTTTCCATGAAAACATTATTTATTTGCCCATGAGATCATTATTTTGTTCATAACTATCATACAGGACCTTTACATATATATATATATGAATATAAATATAATCTGTGTGTGTGTGTGTGTGTGTGTGTGTGTGTGTGTGTGTGTGTGTGTGTGTGTGTGTGTGTGTGTGTGTGTGTGTGTGTGTGTGTGTGTGTGTGCGCGTGTCGTCCTCAGGGTCGGTCCTCTCTGCGCTCCGGAGAACCCCCGGGGAGCTCCCGGTGGAGGAGGCCGCGGCCCCGTGTCTGTCCCTGCGGGAGAACGAGGAGCCGCGGCCGCTGCTGTGCAACGACCGCCGGAGCAAGTTCAACTTCAACCCGTTCGGGCTGCGCTTCGGGCGGCGCGACGCGCACCGGAGGGCCGCCCAGCGGGCCCGGGCCGGTCCACGGCCCCCCCTCTCCCTCCGCCCCCCCTCCCTCTTCTCACGGTAACCTGGACCTGCCCCCCCCCCCCAGAACTCGTGTCCCCTGGAGGTGAAAGGTCAACTTGTGTCCATTTGTGTTTTAAAAAAAGGGTATTTTTTGCTTCAGATACAAATTATGTTTCTCTGAATAAAAGACTTTTGTACCTATATTGACTGTGAAATGATTTAAAGAGGTAAAACATTTAAAAAAAGAGAATACAATTAAACGGGGGCGTTTGTAGGATTCAAAAGGAGGCGGGGCTAAGCCCCAAGGGGAGCAGCATGTCTGCGCAGCAATTTTTGTTTTTTGACAGTTCATAGATTGGTTCAATCAGAAAGAGTTTGATTTTACTCTGTAGTTTTGCTTCATTGAGTTCATAATAACACACAAGAAACAGAATGTCAGGGTCATCGTGATATGTTATGCTCATCTGGACACCAACACTGAGATGAAGATCATCATAGTATCTTTATTCCGCTCTTAGAAGTAATTCACTCTTAAACAGGGCTCAGCTTTAGTCACGGGAACTCTTCTTCTTGTACAGTTAAAGAAAGATCACTTCTAAATGCTCGTCAAGGGGACTGACTGTAATATAGATGTTGTGTTTCTAATGTAATAAAACCTGCAGTTGAGATATGGAAAAATATTCACATTTCACTATAAAATGAATGAGTCAATGATTCACATCCTGGTGCATCACTAACCAAAGAAGACATTTGAGTCATTACACAAATGAACCACACACACACACACACACACACACACACACACACACACACACTAGACGTTACCAGGTTGAACTTTATTGAGTTACACACAAACACAAGGTGAGACATAAACATGGAGCTGGGCGTTCCCTCGCCCTCCGCTCACACTGAGGACTGAGGGACCACCGTTACACTAAAGGAAGGAAACGGCTTCTTCTTGGAGTCTGTTACAGACGTTTCTCTGAGTGCTAAACTAAAGGACGACTCAAACTAAAGGACGACTCAAACTAAGGGACGACTCAAACTAAAGGACGACTCAAACTAAAGGAGCGAGTCATGGGCGACTGGAGGAGGAGGAGGGTGACAGCGGTCAGCTGGCGTCTCTACGCACAAACACGGTAACACACCAACATCAGCCTGGGGGGGGGGGATGCTGTGTCTCTTTTAAAGGAGCACAGACGTCTTTCTATTCATTCAGTTCAGTTTATTTAGTACAGCCCAATATCACAAATTACAAATGATCCTCAGAGGGCTTTACAGTCTGTAACAAACGACCTCCCTGACCTTTGACCTCACATTGGACCAGGAACAACTCCCAAAGAATAGAGAAAGAAGACTTTCACACAAAGATGATGGACAAGAAGTAGACATAATGAATCATAATGTGACATAATGCATCATAATGTGACATAATGCATCATAATGTGACATAATGCATCATGATGTGACATAATGCATCATAATGTGACATAATGCATCAGTCACATCGTTTGATGGTTTTTGATGTTTGAAAGACGTCAGTGTTCTTCAAAATCACAGCGAGAGAGAGAGAGGGGGGGGGGTGATGAAGGGGGAGGTGTCTACGTGTTGGTGTGTTGGTGTGTGTGTGTGTGTGTGGGGGGATGTTCAGATGTCCTTGAGGTCCCTCTGGATGCCCCACAGCGTGTCGGCGCTCTTCCTCAGCTGCTCCACCTCGCCGTCCGTCAGCGTCATGTTGACCACGCTGGTCACGCCGGCGCTGTTCAGCACGCAGGGCAGAGACAGGAAGACCTCCTCCTCGATGCCGTACATGTCCTGAGAGAGGACACACACACACACACACACACACACACACATGCAGAGTTAGGGCAGAGGCGCAGAGAAACTGAATACTAAATGTGAGGCGCATCCCTCGCAGTACAGCAGCCGTCCTCTAGAGGGCGTGGGGTCAAACTGTGGTTCTAATGGGTTCCAATGGGGAGCTCACTGTTTATTATTGATTTATTTTATGGAGCTGAGGTTAAGCTTGAAAAATAAACAAAATAAACAAAATGTATATTTATTAACAAAGACACAATGATAATACACACATGTCGTATTAACTGATTTAGTGTTTTGGGAAATACTTCATTCTTAGTTAATAGATGATCAGGACCTGATTAGCTCTTTATCATACAGGACCTTTGCATATATATAAATATTAATATAAATATAATCTGTGTGTGCGTGTGCGTGTGTTTGTGTGTGTGTGTGTGTCTGTGTGTGTGTGTGTGTGTGTCAGACCTTGACCATGGTGGAGACGGGGTGGACCCGGCTCATGTTCTTCACGATGCTCTCGGTCAGGTCCGCCACGCTCAGCCCGATGGCCCAGTTGGTGTAGCCCTTCAGTTTGATCACCTCGTAGGCGCTGTGACACACACACACACACACACATACAGCGTGTGTGTGTGTGTGTTCACAAGAATTCACATACATTATATCTACATAATTTACTATCAATCGTCTCGCATCGCCCCGGCAACCACCCAGAACACCACGGACATCATGTCCTCGTGAGAAGAGCCGAGTGCACAGACAGAGCTTCCAAATATATCATCAAATATATGTGTAGTTCATTATATTATCTTAATATTCTGCAGTGCAAGAGATGA
>CM070089.1:14207471-14349971 GCA_036178185.1 Liparis tanakae | reverse complement strand
TGTATGTTCTTGTAGTTTAATTCCATCTGGATGGGGACGCTCCGCACTCTGCTCCCAGCGTAGAGGAGGGGCCCCACACGCCGTGTGAACACGCTATTCTCTGCATCCCCCCTGCTGATGCTGCACATGCCACGCGATGATGATGATGATGAAGATGAAGGTGGTGATGATGGTGACGGCGGTGGTGATACAGGCTGGCATCCAATAGGAAGCTGCAGTTCCTCTCTCTCCCCCAATGGGGCGAGGAGGGTGATCCCTTAAAGGCGCCACTCTGCTGAGTTGAGGGCCATTGTGTGTGTGTGTGTGTGTGTGTGTGTGTGTGTGTGTGTGTGTGTGTGTGTGTTGGGGCTGTATAGGTCATTGCATGTGAGGAGAGGGATGAAGGGATTAGATTGGCCAGTGGAGGGAGGCGGGGCTACAGGCTGTTACATAACACAACACAAAGCCCTCCTACAAAGCAGCCTCACTCTCTCTCTCTCTCTCTCTCTCTCTCTCTCTCTCTCTCTCTCTCTCTCTCTCTCTCTCTCTCTCTCTCTCTCTCTCTCTCTCTTAGTATTCTGTAACAAGCAACAAACTGATCAAACTGATGAGCAAAAGTAGACGTAGAGATCGAAGACCAGCCCAAGAACAAAAACTAAATCCTAAAAATCTTCACATATTTCATTTAGACTCATAATTTGTTTCAACATCCAGTAAAACTTTATTTAATGGGCACTTTTGGGGCCGATGGGATTAAATGGGTAAATCCTCTGGCCAGCATCTTCTGGCAACAGCTGCCCAATCACAGGTCGGCATGACGACAACAGCATCAACCGTGTTTTTGTCAGTCGGGGATAAAGTCTGTCTGAGTAGAGTCCGACTTAATTCATAAGCTAAAGAATTTTAAACGTTTTTACATTTCTCCCATCCTGAACATCTTTCTTTGGATTGATGAGCTTGTCGGATTGACCTCTTGACCCTTTGTTCCTCTCACGTTCTACAGGGTGAACAGGGGTCCTGGTATAGCATTCATTAAACACCTGCACAGGTATGACACTCATCAGGTTATACAAGTCTTACATCTAGATAGAGACACAGCTCTAAGCTTTATACTGAATTAATCCTGCAACAAATCTAGAGGACTCCTCTCTGTACTGGTCTTGTTGGACCTTAGTCCTGATAGAGGACTCCTCTCTGTACTGGTCTTGTTAGACCTTAGTGCTGATAGAGGACTCCTCTCTGTACTGGTCTTGTTGGACCTTAGTGCTGATAGAGGACTCCTCTCTGTACTGGTCTTGTTGGACCTTGGTCCTGATAGAGGACTCCTCTCTGTACTGGTCCTGTTAGACCTTAGTCCTGATAGAGGACTCCTCTCTGTACTGGTCTTGTTAGACCTTAGTCCTGATAGAGGACTCCTCTCTGTACTGGTCTTGTTGGACCTTGGTCCTGATAGAGGACACCTCTCTGTACTGGTCTTGTTGGACCTTAGTGCTGATAGAGGACTCCTCTCTGTACTGGTCTTGTTGGACCTTAGTCCTGTGTTCTACTCCATTGAAACAGGGACATAGTGAATAGATTTCCTGTTCTTTACCATCATCCTCGCTGTCGGCCTCAGTTTCACATCCGATTGCTGATGTGGAACCAATCGCTGGCCGGCGGTCCCTGGATGTGTAAATCAGTGCTGATGGAGCCAGAAGAGGGGAACTCAATCCTCGCAGCGTGGATGTTTTATTCAACGAGACAGCGGCGGTATTACGATCTCATAAATACGAAACATATAAATGGAACCCATTTCCCATAACCCTTTGCAACCTTACCCCGTTAGACACATCATCATCGCGCCGCCAGAAGACCGCGCTGCTGTGTCCCCGATACAAATGGCCTGTAATGGCACAGCGGAGCGTCCACCGGGCGCCGAGCGGGCCGATGACCCGGGCCGATGACCCGGGGGCCGGGAGCGGCTCCGTGAGGCACTTCGCTCTGCGCCACGCGGGATCCATCACGATCACATCCGCACGAGCCGCTGTGGAGTGTGATGACGACGGCCTCCGTCTCCTGGATGTCACTAACAGCATCACGAGGTGCACCGGTCCTCATCCGCGTGGCTCGGTTCTTATTTTTCATGAATTCAGATGCTTGCAAGAGTGCAAAACAACACGTGGTCTACAATGTGCACAATAACCTCCCGTAGTGTTTGATTAAAACTGAGACAGATTCACAACTTCTAAACCTTCTTTCATGGTTTGAGACATAAACTATCAGAAACACAGATATACTGTCTATTCAATAAATATGTGACGAGGTCAAACTTGTTGACAGTTTTTTTCATTCTTCATTTTTTGTTGGATGTCTAAGAATTCTTATGAAAGGTCAAGAGGTGACGTTACTGGCAGCACATTGCTGCCCTCGTTTGAAAATTCCCTAATGTAGGAATTAAACCAAAGAGAATGAGAAAAACAATGAGTCAAGTGAAGATGACGTAGAGTTAGTGCCGTAACCTATTTCAGCATTGATGGTGTGAATGTTAACATTTTTAGACTTATTTTAACATACTTAATTGAATTCACAAGGCAATTACATTTAGAGCTTCTATATGAGGCAGTGATATTATAAAGCCATGAATTCAACCATATTCAGTCAATTAGCTGTCCTTCCTGTATTGGCAGATTAAATGTTACTTTCAGTCTTAAGACTTTAACTTTCTTATATTTTTCTAACATTATATTTTACTCTATTTGTAAATACAGACCTGCTAATTATTGGACTACAATCCTGTGTTCCAAGTCTCTTCTACTTCGCTCCAAGAAGTATTTGTAGTTCCAGTAATATAGCTACTGCTGGAGAGGGTTGGCATCAGTGAAAAGCAGCGAGCACCCCCTGCTGGTGGTAAAGAGAACTAACGAAAGATTACATTTGAACACCTGTAATCTATTGTGATCGCCTCACGCAGTAGATCTCACTGTGGGGCGCAGGGTTTCTATTTATTTCAAGACTATTGAGGAAAAAGTACAGACATAAAAGTCTATATATATATATATATAAACTAAATACTTAATGTGACACATCCTACCTCCTTGAGATCTGTTCAGCTGTTTCCCTTCAAAATAAAAGCTCAAAATTGAGCATGAATTGGGTGGCATCAAACCAGTTTAAAGAAAGATTAGCGGAACATTGCACGTTGTGTTTAAAAAAATATTAGCATTATAACACTATATTTAAATGTGTTTTTGCATCGTTTTAACAAAGTAATTATTTACACATTTAATATTATTTGGATGGAGAAATCTGGTTTACTTGAAGCAATTGTGATTCTATCATTTGAAAAAGCAGGAGTCACAAAAAGTTATTGCAGAATAAGTTGAAGAACCACACGTTAAAAAGTTGAAAGTCGTTTTCCAGGGAATTAAATTCTTTAATTAGATTTTCAACATGTTTCTATAGACAGGAAATAATAAAACTAGACCGGTGTTTCTACAGAGGAATATATTCTGTCTGACTCAGAGCGACAGTTCCCTCTCGTCTCCTCGCTCGTTCCTTTGAAATATACAGTAGTAGCAGCAGCCGGCGCTCTGGGCGGAGCAGCAGGCTGAGGACATAAATATAGAAAACTGCTGTGTGCGGTCTGGACGTTGGGGGGGGTCAGATGTGTCAGCTGGAGACTGCCGCTCGGCGCAGGGATGAGGTCACTCGGTGAGACCGAGCTTCTTCTTCAGGGACTCGGGCATCTCGGGGGGAGGGGGGCGGGGCATGCGGAAGTAGACCTTGACGGAGTCGTAGATGAACCACTGCAGGGCGGTCAGAGTACCGATCATGATGATACGGGCAACCAGACCCTTCCACACACCTGGAGGGGAGACAACCACACACGTTGCATTGCTGACGTCGTGCTGCAGAGCAACATCACACGGTTCAAACATCAAGTTACAGGAACACATGGTCATTTACAAGCAGAGCGTCAAGTCAGCTGTTCTCGGCTCGTTAACTATGTTCAGAGTGTCCGTCCCCCAGGCGTGCAGCACCAGGAGCTCCCGGTCTGGGAGGCCGGGTTGCCGGTGCTGCGTGGGCTGGAGGGACAGGTAGACTGCTCTCACACGCCAATGACTCATGCACCTCCAACTGTACAGCCGGAAAGCTGCCGAGGGGCTCTGCTCAGAGCACAGCGCCCTCCAGAGGTGGATCTAAGGAGCGTGTTGGCCAAAGCCTCAAATTACACAAAGCCACGGTGGAGGTCCCGGCGGACCGCCGACGGTACCGACCTTTTGGTCCCAGCTTCTTGAGCACCCCGACAGCGGTGCTGCCGGACTCCTTGTTCAGCACGGACACCACGGAGTCAGCCGGATGGGACACGATGGCACAGAACACGCCGGCTGCAGAGACGGGACGCAGAACACGCATCAGAACCGGACCAACTTCACATCTTTTCTGGGCGTGATGATGCGGTTCTATATCTCTGCAGGTGATCCGCTACTCACCGATGTAGCCGGCCACAAAGGTGACCACCAGCTGCTCGGATTTGGTGCACTCGGCCCGCGGCTTGGGAACGGCGTACTTGTATATCAACTCCACGGTGCGCTCAAAGCAGGAGAACTTCATCATGGTGTAGGGGATCTGCCTCATCCACAGAGGAACCAACCCCTTGTAGAATCTGGAGCCAGAGGAGAGAGGAGGTTCAGCATTACCACAAATAAAGACTGGCTGTCAAAAGCAAGAGAGAAAGTGGCATCACTTCACTGGAGAACCAGCATCAGAGAACACAAGAAGCCTGAAGCGTTGACCCAGAGACAATATAACACGTTACGACCACGTTAAACTTATTCAATCACCACTTTCAGAGCAGTAACTATGTTCAGAGTGTCCGTCCCCCAGGCGTGCAGCACCAGGAGCTCCCGGTCTGAGAGGCCGGGTTGCTGGTGCTGCCTGGGCTGGAGGGACAGGTAGACTGCTCTCACACGCCAATGACTCATGCACCTCCAACTGTACAGCCGGAAAGCTGCCGAGGGGCTCTGCTCAGAGCACAGCGCCCTCCAGAGGTGGATCTAAGGAGCGTGTTGTAAGAATCCATTCAGCAATAACTCATCCTAAAGACAGAATGGAAGGAGGCGGTACACTTACACATAGATACCCTCCTCTCCAAACATCTTGGGGACACACTCCCGCAGGTTGTTGGCGTAGCCCGGCTTGGTTTGGATACGGACTTTGACAGCCTCCATGGGAGCCAGAGCAATGTCTGCAAAGAACTCAGCGCTGGCAGATGCAGCCAGGTACAGCGAAGTCCTCCACAGGTAGGCGTTCTCCTGCCGGGGGAAACCACACGAGCGGTTAGGCAAATGGGACGCCAAAACGTAATTCTTCGAGGATAAAAACTCATGAGAACACGTTGACGCTGGAGCGCGGCGGCGTGGACTCACCTCGCCCAGCAAGTCTCCGTAGACGACCTTGAACACTTCATAGAAGCCAAACTTGCACAGTCCCTGCATGGAGTAGCCGATGAAGGTGGGAGCCCAGCCCTTCGCCAGGCCTCTGACGCCATCTTCCTTCACCGTCAACCTGAAGCCGTTGAAGATGCTCTTGTACTTATCTGGGTCCACCTGAGGAGGAGAATCAGCAATTAATAATCACGTCATGCAATCACCGGCAACTCCTGGATCTGGGGTCGAGGTGCATTTGCCGACATGGGGAACGCCATTAGCCGGGCATATCGGTATTCAAGCGCAATCACATTTTATAGACTGCAATTTAAGATTTGTTTTACTTTATTAGCCTAACAAATTTGAAGTTAGGAGTTTACAATACATGTAACCAATATAAAGCACTGGTACACAACTCCAAAAGTTTCCAATTTAAGATATTTACTTGCTTAACGTATCCTTTAATACAAAGCATTAAAGTAAGGTTGAATTAATCACACCAGTGATTAGGGTTTCTCGTGCACACCGCTGATAGTTACCTGTCGTTAACAAGTGATGCACAATGTTGTTATAATGAAGATGGGACACTAAGCATGCGGCCGAGAGGCTGGCGGCTGCTCGTTGCTAATGAAGCTTCCTTACAAACCTGCAGGCGACACTTGACAAGGTCGAGGGGCACCACTGCTGTGTGCGTGATGCCGCAGCTCAGGATACCCCCAAAGCCACACAGGGCATAGTACTTTGAGGAGCCAAACTCGCAGCTGACTTCCTCTGTGGGAGAAGGGAGGGGACACACAGCGAACAAGCAACATGCAGGGTCACATGCAGAACAGGACAAATCAACACCAAAGCAGAGCCACATAACGGAAGAGTGGCAACCACAGAAGGGATATGTTAAACCAGTGAGGCCAGTTTGCCCATAGCCTCCTGTGGGATGATCCACTCTCCCAGTATAGAGGGCTCTGCCACCAACATGCCACCATTCATTAGGTTCACACACAATGATAACGTATGATTGCGCAATTTACGTTTCTGAAAAACAGTGGTGTCGTGCACATTGGGCCAGTTATGTCTAGATAGTTTTATGTATTCATCTCAAATACAGTAAACAATGCTTGTTTATTCAAGATAGAAATCTTGAAAAGTATGCAAGTCACCACTGTGGTCCCAAAATTAGATTAACAAAACAAGTGATTAATAAACTTACCGTTTAGATAAATCACAAGATGTATAGATTGTTTCATATCCCCGTAATACTGGCGTCTTACTTTTTACCAGCTCAAGCTGTCAGTATAAGGCCAGTCAGGCAGTGTGTTAATACAAAATTAACTTGCTGATAATGAGTTACACATCATGTATACATTTACAGTCGAGAACGACAGCCTCAGGCATCCGTGACTTTGTAGAATCGCTTAGTCAACATACAGGCCGCTCTCTCCTGACCTTCACCTACACGAGTCCTCCCCGGCGACTGAGGACGGGGCGGTGATTGGAAGGAAATCATTCAACACTGGTGCAGAATCATGCAACCGTGTTATGTTCAGTCCAACACGCTGGAATCAGTACGCAATGACAAAATAAAATTCACAACTGGGATGACGCGATTTCTCTCATGCAATTTGTGCAATTCAAGACAAACCCAAAAAACAAACAGCCATGGGGGTGGATGGGGCGTGACGTTATATGAAATAAAAAAACCAAGGCGCCGGTCCGCGGAAAAACAGACCTGCAATCTGCATTTGACCAGATCGAGGGGCACGACGGCCGTGTGCGTGGTGCCGCAGCTCAGAATCCCACCAAAGCCGCACAGGATGAAATACTTCTGAGAGCCGAACTCACAACTATCCCCCTCTGGAGAGACACAGGCGACACTTTGAGAACAGGACATGTCGGGATATAGAAGACACCTTTTTGAGGCTTTAGAGGACTAACCGGCTACCAGCTTAGGGGTTTAAACTCGTTTGAGAAATGCTGTCTGCACGCAATCGAGCTACACGTTTGAAGAACATGAAACCTGTTTGAACTTGATGAGAAACGGTTGAACAGGGTTCTTACACATGTTGACCGATAGATTTCCATGACTTTAAACCAAATGTCCATGACCAAACTGAAAGACTACCTGCTGCTATGCAATATGCCCCCTCGATTAAAACTGAAAACAGTTTAAATGAATCATGATCATAATACTATTCTGATTGTTAACTAGGGATGAAGAATTAGTTCACGGCCTTCGTTCTACAAGCTTGTTTCCTTACAACATATGTCAAGACTTCTATTCACAGCATTATGTAACTGACTATATGGGGCAGATCTGTACATGTTATGCACTAAAAACGCATAACTGTCATGAAGTAATGTTGGGAGCAACCTTGCAGACATCAGGACAATTTGTTCTCGTCAAACCCAGAATGGATCAATCAGGGGGTCACGTGTCTTTTTAGCAACTAAATTACTAAAAAAACCACTGAAAACAGTTTCGCTTGCTTTGAATCCCCTAAATGAAGTTGAGCTCCACGCGTCAGCTGCAGTTTCTGCGGCGCGAGAGACCAGATCTCACTTTGTCCTTCCTCGTCCTCCACGGGGCGCTCGCGTGGGGCCTAGGCCTCGCGGCGAACCGCCTCAACCTTCATTTAACGCGATTTTAATAATGCACCGATAAGGTACAGCTCCTGTATAGACAGTCATAATGCACACTAACCGTGTAGATAACGTTTTAAACACCTATGTGGGTCGCAACCGGCCCAATCTGGTGGGCTAAGCTAACGCTAGCCGTTTAGCAAACTAGCGGGCTCGAGGTTACCTGCGGTGGCGGCTGCCGCCAGCCTGCGGGGCCGCTGCGCCTGTTGGGTCGGCACCGACCGAGGCTCCTCCGCCTTCTGCAGGGAGAACAGCGGCGCGCTGAACGGGTTGGCCCGGGCCATCTGCGTGAGGGCGGTGGGGTACATGGCGTCCTTCTCGCTAGCGGAGCTGCGCTGCAATGAGCAACAAGTCGACTGAGCAACGGCAGATGTGTCGAGTGCGCATGCGCAGACGCAAAGTCATTGGACTGAGGCAAGCTATGTCACGTGCGGGTTAGCTTGGTTTAACCTCCGAATGAACGTAGACCAGAGATGCTAAGCTAATTTGCTAATTGGAAAGATGAGCCAACACTACACGTAGCGTCCACGCACGTTACACATGTATAACACTCAAATCCACATCGTACCTCCTCCTTTTTTTTACCGGCATAGTCCTCGCTAGGCTAAGATACGTGCTAAGCTAACGTGACCGCTGCGAGGTGGAAGGCCGCATCTCGCACAGAAGGTTACAGTAGCGTTCACACACAGCTACCAGAAGTCACTGTTCTGTAAAATTACGTCACCCATAAAGAGGCGTCAAATGTTTAATCCCACATGCGTCACTATTGGTTTTAAATGAATAAGCGTACTCACTCTCTCCGGGGCTCAAGATGGCGGCTCCGCTGAGTGCTCGGCTGTTCGGAGAGGCCGGAGAACCTCGCGGTAAACAGATTTGTCCTTTCGTGACATCACGAGAAGCCTGGGCGGGTACAACCGCTCCTCTGCGCCAATAAGAAACCGCTGTAGAGCTGTCAATCAAAACCGCTGGTCCAATCACAAATGGGCCTATAAACAATTAAGGCGGGACTTATATTGCTTTTAACAGCCGCTAACTTAGGGAGGACTTAAAATGACTTAAGTATCAAATAAATAAATAAATACAGGAATAAATAAATAAATACTTAAATAAAGGTATAAATAAATAAATACTTAAATAAATGTATAAATAAATACGAGATTGAATACATATAAACTAAACAGGAAATCATTAAATAAATGTATTTCCTCTATTTATAACTTATATTTATTAATTAATGTATTTATTCTTGTATTTATTTATACATTTATTCTTGTATTTATACATTTATTCATGCATTTATTTATTTATACTTGAGTCATTGTAAGTCCTCAATACTAACTGCCGCTGCGTTTCCATGAAATATGACACCGTCCCCAATCTGAGGAATGTACTGTTTATCAGACTACAAATAAAATAATGGTCCATGATAAGGGGTCACTGAACCACACGTCTCATTCAGAAGCATTGCTTTTGCGTCACACAAAGAAGAGTCTTAAGTGTTACTTCTTAATTCCCTCCAGTTGATCCAGAATGCTGCATCTTGTAATTCTCCTAACCTACAAAGCCTTGATTGGTTTTCTCCTGAAGGTTTCTTCCCTTTTGTGTTTCCTGTGAAAGGTTTTGTTTCTATTTTTGGGGAGTTTTTCCTGATCTGATGTGAGGTCAAAGGTCAGGGATGTTGTATGTGTAAATTGTAAATCTCTTTGAGGCAAATTTGTAATCTGTGATATTGGGCTGTACAAAATAAACAGAATTGAATTACCTTTGAGCCTGCCCTTTAACTCCCACGCGAAGCAAATCCCAAGGACTGCATTTTTGTCAACATTTTTAAAAATTAGGCACAACTCCTCTCAAAGCGATGCAGAAAAACTGGTTCACACATTAGTTACAACTAGACGGAGACTTCTAGTTTACTGCAACTCCTTATTATCAGGCTGCTCTATAAGTCTCTTAGATCAACTCCTTATTATCAGGCTGCTCTATAAGTCTCTTAGGTCAACTCCTTATTATCAGGCTGCTCTATAAGTCTCTTAGATCAACTCCTTATTATCAGGCTGCTCTATAAGTCTCTTAGCTCAACTCCTTATTATCAGGCTGCTCTATAAGTCTCTTAGGTCAACTCCTTATTATCAGGCTGCTCTATAAGTCTCTTAGATCAACTCCTTATTATCAGGCTGCTCTATAAGTCTCTTAGATCAACTCCTTATTATCAGGCTGCTCTATAAGTCTCTTAGGTCAACTCCTTATTATCAGGCTGCTCTATAAGTCTCTTAGGTCAACTCCTTATTATCAGGCTGCTCTATAAGTCTCTTAGGTCAACTCCTTATTATCAGGCTGCTCTATAAGTCTCTTAGGTCAACTCCTTATTATCAGGCTGCTCTATAAGTCTCTTAGGTCAACTCCTTGTTATCAGGCTGCTCTATAAGTCTCTCAGGTTAACTCCTTATTATCAGGCTGCTCTATAAGTCTATTAGGTCCCTCCAGTTGATCCAGAGTGCTGCAGCTCGTGTTCTCACTAAACTAAGAACAGAGGTCACATGACTCCTGCACTAGCTGCTCTGCACTGACTCCCTGTAAAAGCAAGAAGCACATTTAACATATTCTCACCCACAAAGCCTTGATTGGTAATGCTCCATATCTTAAGGAGCTTGTAGTTCCATATTGTGAAAGTGTTTTAACTCTTAAGGCTGTTCATTCTGTACACATGACTAATACTTCCGTTTAGGAAAAACAAAATAATAAGTTTATTATGGGACCCCTCAGCTTGGCCCAGCCCAGGCTGAACTACCACGATGAAACAACCGAGTTAAACTCAGAGGGTTAATTGAAGAAAATCAGTTAACTGACACTAGAAATTGTTTCGAAGTTTTATTTGCACAAAATTACATGGCGATTAATCAAATTCTATTAAAAGACACAGTAACAACATAATAGTTTATTGAGTGGATATTCAATATTTGTGACAGTGAATACATAATTAGGTAGAATAAAGAGGGATGTTCAATAATTATAAGAGAAAGAAAGAAAACATTGTTGTCGGGTTTAAGAAGATTTAGGATTATAACATCAAGCCTCCCCGTCTCTTTAATAAAGCTGGTCATGTAAGGACATAAAGATACAGGTTCAAACTCCATCTTCAAGGCCGTTAATGACAGAGACACAAAGGCAAAGTCTCCACACACACACACACACACACACACACACACACACACACACACACACACACACACACACACACACACACACACACACACACACACACACACACACACACACACACACACACACACACACACACAATAAAATGAACGCAGTAATAAAAAGTGAGTCCACATTCCTCGATGAAGGCCTGCAGCGTGACTGTCGTCGCCTCACAGACCGTCAACGATGAAGATGAGAGGCGCTCTTCTTTCACAACATGTTGTGGACGTCCTTCACTTGTCGCTGAAGACGGCTATGTCGTGTGCTGAAAATAGATTTGCGATATAAAAAAGGAAAAAGATAAAAAGAGGAATCTCATTTCACGGCGCCCGGGAATAAAATGGCTACAATGCAGATCCCCCAGGTGAAAAGACAGAATGAGGCGGGCAGGTGGGCTTCGGCATCCCCCTAGGACACGGCGCCCCTAGGCGGCGCTGCCGCTGGCCACCCCCGTGTCGGGGGTCGTGAAGGGGTTGATGGCGTTGGTCTCCATCACCTGGTACACCAGGAACAGGAAGGCAGCCACGACGGCCAGCAGGAAGAGCTTTATCCACACAGACACGCTGCGGTACGCCGCCTTGGCCGGGCCTGCAGGGGGCGCTGCAGACAGAAGCCTGGAGGAGGAGGAGAAGGAGGAGAAGGTGGTGGGGGGGGGCAGGCTGCTGACTTTGTTGACGGTGCTGCTCTCTGTGTAGGAGGAGGAGATGGTGGTCTTGGTGGTCTTCGGAGAGAAGAGGCGGTTCTCATCGTTCCACAGCAGGGGGCGCCCGGCGGCTCCTCTGATGGGTCGCCGACAGGTCGCTCTAGAGACAAACAAACAACAACGCTTTGTTCTGTGAAACACCCTCAGATACAGAACAGACCCACCACTGGGTGTTAGAGCCACAATTGTGTTTAGTAAATTTAAGTTTCAGAATTGTTTATAATTTAATATTTAGAATTATGCTCACGTGGAGGAACTATAAGTTAAATACATTGAAAGATCTTTATGTTAATGACTGACGCTCAAGCCGGCAGCAGGTGTAGAACAGAGCCGCATTAGACATGAGATACAGTTCTTTACCGTTAGACCATGAGATCGTTTTGCACGTTTATTATTTTCTATACTTTCAGCGTTTTTTGCCGTTTGAAATAAAATTTTAAGAAAAGGAAATGAACGGTCTCTTGTCATGCGCGTGAGGAAAACTCACCGTCTGCAGCTCTTTAGCGGATTAAGAAAACAACGACGGACCGCCGCTACACTGGGTTTGAGTTCAGGCCCGGTGATGTCATACTGCATCCTCAGATCAGGGTCACATTACGGTCACGTTTAAGGACATAAGTGATGAACTCCGGTTCCTTACGTGATTCCTGTGGGGCTGTTGAGGTCGTTGGGGAACAGCTCCTTCAGAACGTCCTTCTCCTCCAGACTCGGGGTTTGTTCGCTGGCTGCAATCTTCTCCACCTACAAGGAAACCGCCAGAGAGCGTGAGGACGACCCTCAGCTGGAGAATAACGTTGACCAGCAGAGGGCGCCCTCCTGAGCCTCAACACCTGTTACCAGAGCTTCACCTTGTGAATGGAACACCCACACTGAGGCCTCGTTTCTTCTGCATGGCTCGACTCACTCGAGCCACGAGACACAAACAGAAGAGCTGCAGGTTGTAGATCATATTTTGTGGCGTAGAGTTGCCATTTCTTTTTAAATGATAAGTTGGTGCAGGATGTCTCGGTGTGAAGTCCACCTCCCAGCAGCTCGGTGCCAAAAGAGACCCAGGTGATACCCTCGTGTCCTTGCAGGTATACCATGCAGGGGAAACCTGTCTCACTAGCACCTTTGGACAGAACACCGTCCCGACAAAGTTCTGCTGCTCACCCCGCGTGTCGTTCACCTCTACAGCCCACATGACGCACCGATCGAGTGTCAGAGAGGAGGAGAGGACGCGCTGCGTTACCCGGGCTACAGAGACGCCGCCGGCCTCGGGTCCAAACCGGACGGACGGAGACCAGAGGTGCGCCCGCCTCTTAATGGGTGAGAGGTCACACACGGGGCTAAAGGGGGCGGGGCCGACTGTGGTGACTCGAGTCGGGGGGGAGGTCGGCCCGGAGGACCTGGCAGCCGGCCGTGGGCTCGCTTTAGTAACAGACAGAGAGCTCGCCTGAAGAACACAAGACGGGTCATTAGATCGGATGTGGCGCTCGTTACTATAACCACGACCCGCCGCTTCAGTCCCAGTGATGAATTCCATTGATAGAAACACACGTCTACGCACCCGAGCTGCTCTGAGAGGTTCAGTCCTCGCCTCGGGTTCCTGAGACGCCAACAGACAACATCAACAGACAATGAATCAGAAGTGGGGCTGAATGCCTCCACCAGCCTCCACACGCGCTCCACTCGGTCACGTTTGCTCAGAAAAGATCAGTGAACTTCTATGAAGACGTTCAGTCACCATTATTCTTCCCGAGCGTGACCGTATTTCATTCTAATGTAGTAGAAGTGTGACCGTGTTTGAGCCACTGGCTGACGGAGGTCTGGCTGCGTGGCTGACGGAGGAGGAGGCTTCGCCTTCTATCAGGACAGAGTGTGTGGAAACTGTGCAGACACCTCAAACCGCCTCGTCACCACCGAGTGCACCGCCCCCCACGACTCATCACCGCGGGGGTTCACCGATAAGACGTGACGTGGGTTTAGTGTGGAGGCATTGGGGGGGTGCGTCGGGTGGAGCCCGACGGCGACCAGAAGAAGCTCACCTCCAGCAGAGCCGTGTCGAGCAGCGCGGCCGGCTGCGGACACGAGTCCTGGGCGGGGAGACGGAGCCCCACGTCCTCCACCGGGAGCTACAGGCAGCCAATCAGAAGCGAGACGGCGTCACGGCACTGAGCGCCGCTCCATAGAGGGGCGTGGCCATTCGTTAGACTTTGTGGAAACCACGCCCCCAGTGCGTCCACGTCACACGCCGTGAGCGAGCACCGGTCCCAGAGACGACCCTGAGAGACCGTCCTCAGAGCTCAGGACTCACATTCATGCAGCCAATGTGTTTATGATCACATGATTTACTGAAGCAGTGAAGCAAAAATACTAAATAAGTGCATCAAAATATACTTTAAGTACCAAAAGTAAATTGTGCAGAATCACCCAAATGTGACATTTACAACAAAAAGCAGTTAGTGGGATGGTTTTAGTCTGGAGCTCTCCATTATAGTCCTTAGAAAGAATAACGTGACGCATCAGCAGGTGCAGCGTCAACGTCCCACCAGCAGGGGGAGCAGTCACAACCAACCCCACATGGAGAGGAGTTCAGGGACAGTTACTTAAGACTGTTGATATAAAATGTGATCGGAGGGGGGAAAAGGTTTTAGGGTCACGATAACGAGGCCAGAGAAGAAGAGGAGGAGAGATGAAGCAGCGGAGAGAAGACGTGAGAGGCGGTCAGAAGCATCCGGCGTGGAGATAATCCGCATCCCGTGATCCGGGTCGACACGCAGCCCGAAACACGTGAGCCGCCGCCGCCGAGCTGCACGCCTCAGGACCGTCTATCAGAACACAACGACGTCAAATACAATAATACAATATAAAAACACCCGTCTAAACGCCTGGGAATCCACATCGGGTTACTTTAACTCAGTCCATGAACGGAAACAATTATGGAAAGATCCTTTGACAATGAATAATAATAGCTATAATTATTATTATTATTCTTTGACAATGACGGTCTTCGTTAGTTATGGTTCTTACACATTTTGACCAATGGACTTCCATGACTTTTTCAATGATTTTAAACCAGATGTCCATGACCAAACTGAAATCTCTATAATATGAACAATTTAGAAAATGTCGCGTATGGAGAGGTACGCCGGATTATATTCTGTGAGCGTCTTTCTTTAAAAATCATATTAATTATTTCAAACTCGGCGTAAATTATGTGATTCTAACACATTTCCATGACTTTTAAAAAACTTTTATGATTAAATTTTCTCCATGACATTTCCAGGCCTGGAAATGACCATTTTAATTTCCATGACTCTTCCATGTTCTCCATGACGTAGGGACCCCGTTATCCGTCTCCCGACGTGGGAAGTGCAGGCGGCTCAGAATAGAAAGGAACGCTCCCCGGTTTATTTTCGGTGGCATTCTCTTCTCGAGCAAACCGTGGAGCAATGCGACAGAAATCATTTTAGAAAAGCTGGAAGGAAGAATGACAGAAAAGGAAAGTTCTCCTGCCGATGGAAGGAAGGCCGTGGGTACCGTGCGGTGCTGGCTGCTGCGGGTGCGGGTCGTGACGGGCGTCTTCCCCCTGCTCCTCACCGGTCTCTCCACCACCGGCACCGGCTCAGGTTCTGGCTCAGGTTCTGGCGTCGCTTCTGAAGTTCAGGAGGAACATCGTTTAGTTTTCTCCACGTCGAAAGGCGGCGGTCGGTCATCTTTAGATCTCGATCCTCGGCGGTCGGGATTGAACTCAAAGTTAGACGTTGAATATGAAGATGTATCGTATGGAATATTGCATTGTGGTACTGCATCATGACGGCGTGATCAGCACCAAGTCCAGAGTGTTCAAGATCATAAGGGACAATTATTGTGTCATTTTTTCAGGAATGGAACAATTATCTTTGGCATAACTGAGAAATGAGTCATTAGATTCATCCACTAAGTCAGATTAAAGAACGTCTCGATTACATAAAGGATCGTTTACTGCACATATTTTGGAAGACTTTGGAACAACCTACCGGAGGAGATGAGGCTGCAGAATCAATAACTTTAAAATCACTTCTTAAAACCCACTTTTATAGAACTGCTTTTAAGTGATGTCGTCCGTTTATGTTTTTGTTCTAATTGCCTATTTGTTTGGTTTTAGTTGTATTCAATGTTTTTATGGTATGGTCTTTTTTGTTTTCCGCCATTTAAGTTGTGTTCATGCTTTGTTTATCTGTAGAGCACTTTGTAAACCTGGTTTTTAAAAGTGATATATAAATAAAGTTATTATTATTATATTTGAGCTTCCTTTGCGGCGCCCCGTGGACTGGCGTTCGCCCAGGGGGCGTGGCCAGCGCCGCTCACCGTCTTCCTTGTCGCTGTACAGGTCAGAGTTGCCGTTGTGCGTCGCTCGGCTCTCCGAGGCGAGCGGCAGCTTCGGGGGCGGGGGGGCGGCAGCGGGGGGGGCGTCCAGCATCCGCTGCAGCTTCCTCTCGTACAGCTTCCGGGTCGAGGCTGAGGGGACGAGAGGGGGAGAGGGTCCTTACATGTGGACCAGGACTTTAAACCACATGTCCATGAACAAACTGAAAACTCGCTATAAACGTGAAAAAAATAGAACATGTTGCGTTTTGAGAGGTACGCCGGCTTATATATTCTGAGCATCTTTTAAAAAAAACATTAATTATTTCAAACCCGGTGTAAATGAACATGTGATTATTACACATTTTCATGACTTTCCCAGGTTTTTCTGCATGTACAGCACCAACAAACCGGCCAAAGCCACCATGACCCTACGTCTGTGTGTGTGTGTGTGTGTGTGTGTGTGTGTGTGTGTGTGTGTGTGTGTGCCACGCTGAGGGCAGAGCTCATATCCCGCCCCCACACCGCCAGCCTGTGTTATGTCCACACACACACACACACACACACACACACACACACACACACACACACACACACACACACACACACACACACACACTACTTTGCATATTGCACATCCACTTTTGCACCTTTACACCAGAACAAACTCCAGGCAGGTGTAAACTACTTGGCAATAAACACCATTCTGATATCTGAATGCGGAGGGCAGCGCTCACCAACGACAGGCCCCGCCTCCACGCCGCGCTTGTGCAGCTCCCCCTTCAGGTCGTCGTCGGTCAGCGCCGTGACGTCCAGCTCGTCGGGGCGGACCTTGTCCGTTTTCCTCGTGGCTTTCTGTGGGAAGAGGACAGCAGGAAAGATGAGAAACCACATGACGCCACATGTAGGTGAGACGTATCCACAGACAAGTGCCTTCGGCCACGAGCTCAAACTCAGAACTACAGAGTGACATTTCTTCAAGAAGGCCAAACTACAACAATACCACGAGTGACACCATGAGTGAGGGCCACCGAGTGCGTAGCAATGACGCACCGCGTTCTTCACGAAGGTTTGTAATCGTCAAATAATGATGAGGAACGAGCAGCAGGACGAGTCGTTACAAAGAACTAAAAACAGATTTCACCGTATATTGAGTTATCAAAAAAGGCCCGTGAGATGCAACATAACGCTCTCCCAGGGTGACTTCACTTTGCCATTACTTTTAGTTATTCCTAATAATTCATTAGTAGTTCTAATGAGCTCATAATTCATCTCTAATGTCTATTTTATGTTGAACTGGATTTTTTTTTCCCTTTCTTCTTTACAAGATTACACTTCGAAATAATTAATTTTCCCCGAGTAGAGCTTGAACGCACCACGCAAGTCAAAAGGTTAAGCTCAGATTCTACGCTCGCTCGTCACCGTAACGTGTGCCTCACGAGCTCCCAGCATGCACCAGGCCCGCTCTGCTCAATGAGCCGTTTGTTGCATGTGTCTGAGGGTGGAGGAGTGAAATGCACTGGAAAGAGGCCAGAGTGGGACTGGAGGAACAGCACCAACCAGCCTCCACAGCCACCGGGACTCTCACAGTACTCACTGCCTTTGGAGGAGTTACATGCATTATAAGGAAATACAAAAGGTTGAATATCCTGTAAACTATTCGGCTGCAAATATTTACTCAAATGCAGACGTTGCCCTGCTGCACAGAGCATGAGGAGGCTCTCGTCAGCGCCGGTCACTCTGCAGCAGAGCGCGGTGACCGTCTGCAGACCGCCGCAGCGCCCCGATTACGTCGTTTCCTGTGACGCGCCTCCTGGAGGCTGTAAACCGAGGTTACTGCCTGCATGTTTGCGTAGAGCTACGATGTGGTGGCACACTGCTGCGACCGGCAGGAAATAGACACGAGACGGACGACGGTTGAAATCCCCCTTCCAGAGAATAGAGAGGGGTGGGCTCAGCCGGCTGCCTCCATGGCTGCTCGTCAGGATGCCATGAAAACTACACTTTTAAGTTCAAAACGATGTGTTACTTTAGTGATCTCACTTGAGCCAGAAAGGGAAATGGCTACGCCACAATAAAAGCCACAGTCCAGTCCCTCTGTTAAAAAGCTTTTACTTTCAAGCAGCACCAGAAGATGCTGCATTACTGCCAATGTTTTGAAAAGGTGTTCACTTCCCGTCTCCTCCGTGGGCGAAACAGAGGAAAGTAAAATAACTCTGGATTCAGCAATTAGTGCATTTTTCAACTTTAATTAAGAGTTATTCAGGCGTTCCCACTGGGAGGTTGATTGTAATTCCTCCGTTTGACCCCTGATCAGTGAGTGTCAGAGCCCTCGTGTGGATGGATAAAAACAGATTACACATTTACTGTACATGTTCTTCTCCTCACATTAGATATGTACACAGCCATTGTGACAGCAAGTGGAGTAAAGGACCAGGCAGCGTTCACGTGGACTCGGGCCCTAGAGGGCGCGGTGAACGCCGTGTGACGGAGCGGGCAGTCGCCGTCTCCTTCCTACAGTCTCCATTTTCATTTTCATCCACAACCCATGCGGCAGCATTACGGGCCGACGGAAGAATTTCCTGTTCCGTCTTAATTTCCTTCAGAATGCAGCGCCCCCCCCCCCGGTCTATATGGACCAGCGCTGTACATTTGCTTGCGGACGATTCCAGCCGAGGTCACTAACGGATCATCTTATGAAAGACTCAGACCAGATCATTGGTGGACTCAATGCTAGAAATAAGAGTGTAAAAACTGAAGATGTACTCCACGAGAAGTGGGGCGTGGCCTCCTGCAGTGAAGTTCAGCTCGCTGTGCTGCTGCCGCGCGGCTGTTTGCACATGAATGAAAAGCTTCTCCTTCAATCCGTCAGGTGAAGGTTGGCCGTTGCATCAGAACTGAGCTGGTTACATAATTGGTGCCGTCTGATGAACTGTAAATGAAAGCATCTTTCATTTGAGGATGCATTTAAAAAGTGCCTCCCATTCCTTTTCTTATTAATTAGCTTTGACTCATTTGTTTATTCCTTCTTACTTAACTGTTGATTTTGTATCCTGTGTCTTCTGCCCTCTTCCTGACGGGTGTGTCGGTCGGCCTCCGTCACTTCTTAATGCAACATGTGGAATTATCTCCAGACCTTTTTAATTTCTCATGAAATAACAAGGGAACAGCCTGTGTGTGTGTGTGTGTGTGTGTGTGTGTGTGTGTGTGTGTGTGTGTGTGTGAATGGTTGAAATTCCTCACCGGTTATCGTTTAGTTACATCTACTGGAATAAAGCTGAAAGTGTACACTTCAACCACACATCGACAGGATACAAAGAGGAAACGTGTAAACACAACAACAACAACAACAACAACAAACAATAACGGTGAACCGACTCCGGGTTTCTCCCAGTGAAACCACAGCGCCCATGACGGCCCGCTGTGGAACACGAGCCGTCTGAGCGCTTTGAACACTGTAAACTATGCCAGCAATCTCAGAGGGGCCTCTTCCACATGACTGTGTGTTACTGTGTGTGAGACTGTGTGTGTGTGTGTGTGTTACTGTGTGTGTGAGACTATGTGTGTGTGTGTTACTGTGTGTGAGACTGTGTGTGTGTGTTACTGTGTGTGTGAGACTATGTGTGTGTGTGTGTGTGTGTGTGTGTGTGTGTGTGTGTGTGTGTGTGTGTGTGTGTGTGTGTGTGTGTGTGTGTGTGGAGCCGAGCCCAAAATGCTTTGGTTTAGAAAACCCAGACTTTTTATTAACTCAAATGTTGTTGTATTTTGTAATTTTATTGTTCGATACGTTTTCTTTTCATCAGAGCTCAGCTCCTCTCGGAGTGACCACGAGCTCCAGATGAGTCTGGACCATCCAGCGTGCCGCTGATCCAGGGAAATGTGAGGAATGCAGAGGCGACGCGAGTCGGTTCACGGCAGCCAGACGAGAGGGCGTCGTCTCTCCGTGAGCACGCGTCGGGCCGGAGGAGGAGGAGGAGGAGGAGGAGGAGGAAACGAGGCTGCTGTGACCCTCAGACCTTCAGCCACACCCAGCCGTAGCGGCATGCCTAAAGCCTGAGCTCCACGCGGCCTCGCACAGGGACCTGTGGTCAACCGCCGGCCGGGCCAAGAAGAACCACAAGTGGCCGTTCCTCGTCGCTGACGCACATTCCTCAAAGTATTTGAACATCTTGTGACGGCCAAACATTTCAGGAATTATTTTCTGACCTGCACAGCCACCTGCAGCCCGTAATCACGTAGGACACGTCGGGCTTTTACGAGATAAGCGTCAACGCCGAGAGACGGCAGAGCACTGTGTAAGAAGACGGGGACACACTAATTACACGTCGTGTGTCTTCAACACATTCATACACAACTTGTCCTGTAAAAAGATCAACGAAGAGGAATTCTCCCCCAGAACGTGTGTTCACCCGTCGTCGTCTCAACGTGGGCAGCAGCAGACCGCCTCCCACACAAAGGAACTTTTTAATAGTCACGTTTACTTACTGCCCTGGTTGAAGCATTTCCAGGGGAAACTACTGTAAACAGAAACAATTGCAATATAATGCAGGAGTGGTAGGAGAGCAGACCTGCTGCACACCAGGTTGATCCAGTTTTTGTGGCGCGAGGTTCTATTAAATTTATTTTTTACAGCCCAAAATCACAAATTTGCCTCGGAGGGCTTTACGGTCTGAACACAGGCGACATGCTGGGAGCTCACATCGGACCAGGAGATGATCATAACCGCATATGAGGAATTCCAGACCATAATCATAAACATCCAACGTGCCGTCATCAAATTCACTCACTTCCTCTGCGCTGGAGAGGGGGCGGAGCTCATCTCCATGGAAACAGTTATACACCACGGAGGAAATCACCACTAGTTCTGCTCTAGACTTGTTGTGGAACTCCCACAAACGTTGAGACATCCAACGCCCTCGTGTTTGGGTTCATTACAATATCATATCTATAGTTAATTATACATAACATCCACAAACACAAGCGGAACACACACACTGTGCTTTTATCACCAACTTTGCCAAAAGAGGGTGAAATTAAGACTACAAACTATTCAAACTTCTGTCATATTTATTAATTGTGTTGTTCCTGTGTTTTAATGTGTGTGATGATTCCTTCTGGTCACATGACCTCTATGACACCTGTCCACCTGGAGAGGATCCTCCTCTGTTCTCTCCTCAAGGGTTCTCACCTTTTACCCTGAAGGCTTGTTTGGGAGTCTCATGACATCTATTGTTCAACTGGTCACATGACATCTATTGTTCTGTCCACCTGGAGAGGATCCTCCTCTGTTCTCTCCTGAAGGTTTATTCACTTTTTTCCCTGAAGGGTTGTTTGGGAGTTGTTCCTGATCCCATGTGAGGCCAGAGGTCAAAGGTCAGGGATGTCAATGTGTACAGATTGTAAAGCACTCTGAGGGGAATGTGTAATTTGTGAAAATGGGCTGTACAGATAAACTGAGTTGAACTCTGGGGACTGAACCGGGTACCTTGTGGTTGGGACGACTCATCCTCAGGAGCTACAGCCAACAGAACAAGTAAACAAAGAAACTAGCACGGTGCCTTAACACCACGTGCGTCTGCAAGGACCGCCGCTGTGTTGTGTGCCTGAACGAGTACAAACCACATTTCACCACGTACTCCGCAGTGAGTGGAGGTGGTGGTCATCCAGACACGTCGGGAGCCGTCAAAGGGAGTTGTGGTGAGTGAGGAGTCAGCATGCAACAGGGGATGGAAGCTCGAGTCTCTGCAACCGCGGGACGGCCTTGAGCAGGCAGCAACAATAAGACGCCGTTTGCTCCAGCAGAATGAAAGCGTCGAGGTGAACTCACTCACCACCGACAGCATGAGCCTCCCGATGCAGGATCAGGTGATGGGAGGTAATAAGCTTATGTCTATTTCCCTCCCTCGCTGATGAAATAATTAACACGTTTTAAAATAACTATTCAAGCCGAGCATGCAAGAGTAAACGAGAGGAAACAACAGTCTTGTTCCACGTCAAACTAAATCAGAAGCCTGACGTAAGCAATCGAGGCCCTGATGACCACTTACTTAAAAAAAAAAAAAGGTTACAGAGCTAAATATTACATAACAAATGGTAATACGAATAAACTTCTATATAGAACTGTGCAGTTTTTGTACCAGTATTACCAAAACGAATAACAACTTGATTATTTGTGCTAAAAACAGTGACACATTGGCATTTCTTGTTCATAAAAAAACTTAAATAAATCAAAGTGTTCCTAGTTGCCATCCTGATGTACTCTTCTGTACACATGTTGTTAAATCCCTCTGTGCAAGTATGTAAAATACACCTCTGGGGTGTGTATACAGAAAACCTGCGTTGCTGAACGTTATAGTTGTGAAGTATGCCTGCAGGCACTGGGGGGGAAATAAGTCTCATTAAAACAGGAATGCTGAGAAACGGAGCCCCGACAGAGCTGCAGTGAAGAGAAGAACAACCTCAACTGTAGTCAACCACAAGCTTCTTCACCTGCTCTCACAACCTGAACCATGCAACAACAGGTGAAGCTGAAGTGATGAGCATCAACCATGAAGAGGCCCCGCCTCCTGTGACACTGGGGAGAAATCTCAGGTTGCTGTAATTTAGTTGGGACTCAAACCAACAACCGAGAAGGTGCTCGTCGACATCTTGGAGCTGAAAGTCATGGACGTGGTGGATAAATAACACGTGTCCATCGTGGCAGTGATTTAGAAAAGCACCCTAGGGCTCATTTGGGGCGGGGGCCCGATGGATGAAGGGAGTTTGTAGTAAAGCACATGCAGATGTTATACTGGCCCAACTCTTTAAAGTGGACTGCATGCTTGGCAAATGGTTTGAAGCATCTGCTAACTTCCGAGGAGCAGTTGTCGCTCTTTGGACCACTATCATTTTATATTACTCTCATTTATAGGGTTCTTACACATTTTGACCTATGTATTGGTTCCAGGCCTGGAAATTACCATTTTAAAATTCCATGACTTTTGCAGGTTTTCCATGACTGTACGAACGCTGATTTATTATTTAAATATAATATTAATAAATATATTATGTATTATTATCCCACAGGTGCGGGATACGACGGGTCTATAAATACGTGTTAAATTACCTGAACTTTGTAATGTTAAAATGAATAAAATTAAAATAATTAATTTAATTTAATTAATCTTAAATATAAGAAAATATATAATTTATTAAAAATAAAATGCATAATATTAAATGTAATCATAATTAATATAAAAGATATATATATATATATATATATATATATATATATATATATATATATATATATATATATATATATATATAAAAATTTAAATAAAACGAATAATATTAAATAAGATAAGATGATCCTTTATTAGTCCCTCAGTGGGGAAATTACAGTATTTCAATAGCATTGCTCACAGTGAATAAAAAACGAATAATAAAATAGAAACAAGTAATGGAAATAATATAAAAAAACATTATTAAAAAAATAAGCATTATTAAAAAAATAAAGTAAAAATAAAAATAAAATAGTTAAACATATTGCACCAGGTAGTGATAAAGTGCTGAGTGACCAAGATCAGATGTTCAATTTAAGTCAAGTGGCCTCCTGGGAGCTCAGCTGGTTGTGCAGCCGGACCGTACAAATTATTAAATGTATTAATAATTAATATAACATATAATACAAAATCTATATATATAAAATAAATATAAAATAATATATATATATATATTAAAATTAAAATAAAACGAATAATATTAAATGTATTAATAATTAATATAAAATATAATACAAAATGTATAAAATAATATATATAAAATAAATAATATATTTAAATAAAATAAAATGAAACGAGTTGCCTACTTCTGGGTAAAGTCATCGCCCCGGTGGCCCAGCCCGGTGCCCGGTGCTCCGGGCACGCGACGTTCGGACTCACCCTGCCGGAGGAGCGACTCCTGCTGAAGACGACGGGCGGCGGCAGGTCGTCGTCGCTGGAGAACACGTCCATCGCCTCGGCGTGCTTCTTGTTGTTAGCCGTCAGCTTCTCCAGGTACAGCTGCACGTACACGTCCTTGGTGGCGTGGCCGCCGGGCAGCTCCACGCTGTGGGCCAGCAGCTCGCTCTTCAGCTGCTCCTTGGTGAGCGCGCGGGGGTCGTCCAGGTACTCCGGCATGTCGGCGGAGGCGAGGCGCGGGAAGAAGAAGAAGAAGTCACCGTCGCCTGTAAAGTTTGGGTTAGCTAACCCGAGGGGGGGGGGAGACGGGCGGCGAACCAGCGCCTCTTGCTGGAGTTACTTTGTCAAACTATTTGTTTTTTAAAAGCAAAGGCAGAAAAAAGGAATGTCGAAGAACTAAAAAAAAGGGCAAATGGAAGACACGTTGTCGTCGCTCTCGCTCCACGTGAGGACTCGGACGCATTCCTGCCTTTACCGATATCTGCTGCTCCTCACGGGGACCACCGGGACCGGAAGTGACGGCCTCAGAGACGAGCTGCTATTGGTCAGCTGCTGCCGGAACGCGCGTCTTCTATTGGCGGATCAAACACGCAACTATTGAAAATGAAGCGCGTCACGAGCCGCTCACAGATCAACCTCTTGTTTTTTGAAGCGGAGCGAGGGCTCTCTGGATGTAGTGTCACTGCAAGAGGACACCGACTGTTTATTATGGCGGTGTCACTTTAAATGTAGCGTCACGTGACCCCATTCATTCACATTAAAGAAAACACCAAGCCCAGTTGTGTCTTAGTGCATTACTCTTACAAACCAACAGCAATGCATTTTGTTTATTTCATCACTGGACTAACTGAGGACAGAAACCAAAGTGGAGAAAGAAAAACAAGCAGCATTTCTTCCCTTTCTGCTTTGTCACAAAACAATATTTTCTTTAATTTGCACACGTACTCCATAGACTCAACCAGTCACATTGCAAAAGCAGCGGATACCCAAAAGCAATGTTTATTCGAGGAAATGAAAGCGCCTTACTTTCGCACAAACTGTGCACCTACCTATCGTATTCTTGTAACTATGAACTGAAAAAAAGCCTTGGTCAAGCTCTTTAAATATCTTAAATTTTGAAACCCAAACCTCTCTTAACGACGGCTGATTGAGGCGTTGGGTTTAAGGCGTTGGGTTAAAACAAGTTGAAGCAGACAGACAGAACTGAGCTAATCAGAGAGAAAGCAGGCAGCCGTGAGCCGACACTCACAGCTCTACTGCTTTACTCTGCAGCCCATCCTGTCCATGTGACTGCCTAAAATCAGTGGGCGCCGCTTTGCTTGCATGTCTGTGTAGGTGTGCGACGGGTTAGTCTATGACAGACAGGGCAGTCATAATACATCCACATCAGTTCCTGGTGGATGGAGGTGGTCTGGACTCTGCTCCTTGCTGGGGCCAGATAGAACGCTGGAACACCCCTCCGCTGGTTTCCTTTTCCGTCGCTCTTTTCTCTTCTCATCCTATTTCCATATCAGCACTGCTTTCCCCTCATGCCTTGATCTCAGGGGGCGTGGTGTACAGCGGCTCGGAGTTCTCCGTCCCCAGGTCCTCTGTGGAGTACGGAAAGACGAGAGGGAAACTGAGAGGGATGGTACGCACACATGGGCACTGCACTGATTTCACACATCACTCCATTCATCTTTTCTATTTTTTTTTAACCAGTTTGATGTCTTCTGTGGTGCTGGAGGTTCAAACTGACAGAGGGTCAGCTGTGTGTTGCATGATGGGAAATGGGTACTTAAAATGTATTTGGACTAGGGCTGAATCTAGGTTGGCAACTAACAAATATTTTAATAGTAGATTAATCAATGAATAGGCTAACATTAATTTCCAACACTTAATCAAAAAATAGAACTGACAACACTTTTTCTCACCCACCTATTTGTGGTTTATTCGGAGGGGGCGGGGCTTATCTGTTGCTTTGCTCCGTGGAAACGGTTATCATTTCTGCCATCCACCACAGAAGAAATAGCCACTGCTCTTTTTGTTGTTGCTTTGCGCTCAACTTTTTTCTTTCTTCTGATCGAACATTGAATCGATAATGAAATTCGTTGCCCACTCTTCTAATAATCTATTTTTATCGATTCGTTGTTGCAGCCTTACAAGAATCAGACCTACGTTTCTCAAAGATTTCTAGAATTACCAAGTGTTGTGTGAAACCCCTCGGTGAACTACATCATGTGTAATTCACGGCACATCAAACGGGATCAGAAACCGATTTGCAGAACATATTTCGTCCACCTTCGCGTCTCTATGCCAGATTGCTTGTTCTAGGTATGACTTCACGAGTGAGCGGCAAAAGGTTGTTACCAGGAAGGACACACTTCCACAGGCCGTAGGTCTTCCCCACAGCCGTCTGCCACAGTCGGAGCGTGCCGTCCTCGGAGCCGCTGGCGTACAGCTCTCCATCTGGACTGAAGCGAACACAGTGCACTGGACCGAAGTGACCCTTATAGGACTCTGCAGACAGGGGGTGACAAGGGGTTGTGATTGTTGTTAGGGTTAAACATGCTGTGCTTCCCCTAAAATAAAATAATATTTGACATTTTGCATTCACAGAATCAATTGTAAACAACTTGGCTTTTGATCAAGTGTAAAAAAAAAACACTAAAAAAAAACATTTGACATTTCAAGCTGGAGTCATGACATCACCTGTAGCCTAACCTGAGTAAACAGGTCTCTAAAAGGACACAGATGGGCATCAGGAAGGAAAAGGCTTCCTTACCCAACTCTTCCTTGGTGCTGTAGTCAAATTTGTAGAGCTTGAAGTCCTCCCCGCCGGCGACGAAGAACTCCTTCTCTGGATGGAGGGAGGCCGAGTTGATGGGAGCCGGGGCCTCCACCGACTTGATGAGGTCCAGGCTGGAACACACAAGAAGTCGTCCTGACTGTCTGCTCATTCGATGGCATGGCGGACACGTCTTCATGGTTCATCTTCACGGTTAGTAAACACTGAACACGTCACAGGGCGCACTTCTTTACTTCCTCTTTCTCAAACTGTCAGACCAACCATGAGGCAAATTAAAAATGTGTGATATTGGGTATTATCAAATAAACTGAAACCAGAGTTGGTGACTTGGAGCAGGGGAAATGACGGTTGTCCGACTAGTGGAGCATGTTTATTATACATCATGTGTCCCTTAATTAGAATAATATTTTTAAGTTGATGTTATATATATTTCTCAGTAAATATTCAAGAATGATCACAACTCTTTCATGAAGAAGTGCGGCGACTTTTGTTGATGTTTTTCGGACAGAATCCAAGTCGTAGTTTGATTCCCGTTGCTGTGACCACGGGGGGGAGTTCCAGGAGGGGCGCGGCGGTCGTACCTCAGAGCGTTGTAGAACGCCACGGTCCTCCCATACGTGATCACAAGAACCTCTCCGTCAGGCACGTACTCCATGCTGCTCACCGACTGGTCGAACGTCAGCATCTGCACCTGCTCCATGGAGCTCCTGTCCCACAGCCTACACACACACACACACACACACACACACACACACACACACACACACACACACACACACACACACACACACACACACACACACACACACACACACACACACACACACACACACACACACACACACACACACACACACTTAGAATTACAGGGTTCATACACATGTTGACCAGTGGATTTCCATGACTTTTCACCAAATTGTCAGGACCAAACTGAAATCTCGGTATAAACATGAACAATTTTGAGAATTTTGCGTGTCGATTGCATACGCCGGCTTATATTTTGAGCGTAAAACTTTTATGATTTGAGTTTTTTCCATGACTTTTCCAGGCCTGGAAATGACCATTTTATAATTCCATGACTTTTCCAGGTTTTTCATGACCGTAAGAACCCTGGAATTAGCATCCATTCCACAAGTAGTTATTTCATAAATATTCAATCAAATATAAGTGTAAGTTAATAAACTACATTGTATATTCAGCAGACTATTCAATGACAGTATCCTAAAAAACACTGCCACCGTAGAAACCCAAACAATTGAAGCGTAGCAGTAAAATATGGAGACGAGTGCCAAAGAAGGCGAAACCAGAACATTCAGTATTCAGAAGAATCCGTATATTGTCCGAAGCAAGCGACAAACATGAGTACAGAAGATATGTGAATGTTCCTCTGTATGGATGCCCCCCCCTCCCCCCTGCTGACACACAAGTGAGCGTTAAGACACAGAAGGTAAGAAGCAATTCACCGACCGTATGGTTTTGTCGTCGGCAGCGGAGAGGATTTGCTTGTCGTTGTTGCACCACAAGGCTTTCTTTATGGCTGAGGTGTGACCGGCAATCTCCTGAGGAGCTGAAGGACACAAAGACACAAGTCAACTGCAGTACAGGACAAAACGATCCATCAAAGCAGAAAGGCCAGGGTAACTTTGTCTCTATGCTCCCTTTTCATAATCCAGACGTCACTTTCACATGCCACCGATTCAGAATCAAGCTCCACTTTTATGGAACCAGCTTCATGTAGAGTAGACTGAAGACTTTCCTCTTAAATAGTCTTATAGTGAGGCCTCCAGAGGGGAGCAGTGTGTTACGCATCAGAGCATCTACAGCCCAAGAGGAGGTCGATATTAAAACCCAGGGTTCTTACACATTTTGACCGATGGATTTCCATGACTTTTTCATGACTTTAAACCAAATTTCCATGACCAAATTGAAATCTCTGTATAAACATGAACAATTTAGAACATTTTACATATTGAGAGCGTACGCCGGCTTTTATTTTGAGCGTTTTTCTTTAAAAAAACATATTAATTAACAAATTTCCATGACTTTTCCCAAACTTTTATGATTTAAGTTTTTTCCATGACTTTTCCAGGCCTGGAAATTACCATTTCAAAATTCCATGACTTTTCCAGGTTTTCCATGACCGTAAGAACCCTGAAAACCCCACCAAATAATCAAATCCTAGAGGTAGCCACCTGCATTTCCCCATTGGCACATTGGCTTACCTGCTTCAGGGCAGCTGAGATCGTAGATGCGAAGCAGCTTGTCGTTTCCTCCGGTCAGTAGACAGTTGCTGTCCTGAGAGGAGAGAAAAACGTGTGTTGAGAGGCCAAAGCAGCTTCAGAAATATCTCAATAAAAGCCTCACGTCCATATAAATGCAGACAGGGCTCGTCTTTCTCATCGATATCCAGACGCTACACCGACCTGAGTGAAGGTGACCGTCTTGACGATGTGTTTGTGTGCCAGTGTGAGGACCTCGTCTCCGCTCACTGCATCCCACACTTTTCTGAAACACACACACAGCACATCTGTTAATTGACAACAGTCTATGCACACACATATATAATATATACACACATACAACAACCTTTTGGAGGTCCTTGCACCCTGAGTGGGGCCCTATTCTGCTGTTGATCGTAGAACAACACTCTGGTTATCGGGTTCAGCATGTGTAGCTTCTTAATGTGTGACTCTGTTAAAACGAGTGTGGCGTCTACGCCTCTGTAATTATGCTCATGTTTGTTTAATTGCACAAGTTTAGTCATCTTAAGATTACTTTTATCAAAGGGAAGGTGGTTGTATTGTTGAGAACAGAAAAGTTAATTGGCCCAATGTTTATTTAAGCACTGACCTTATTCACTGTTGCTATATAAATTGTATTCTTACTTGTTTGCTAGAAGTCTTGTTTAAAATATGGAGTGGAAAAATGTTTTGTATGATTTTTACGTAATTATCTTGGTTGGAAACATGACGATATTCACTTGAAAAAATGTCTCACTTTCCTTTTTTAAAGACTCATTATTATGGTGATGTCATTATGGTCAAGAGAAGGACTGTGTAAGCGTGTGCTTTGAGACACACAGCTAGGCAGGAGTTGGTGAGCCCCGTACCGGACTGGTCCACTCACGCTGTGAAGTCCGCTGCGGCGGTGGCTGCCTTGGTGGCGTCCGTGTTCAGAGTGGCCCCCCAGACGGCACCTTTGTGACCCAGAAACGTTCCGATCCAGTCCCCTGTGTCTCCATGGCGCATCATGGGTTTGCCATCTGCCAACAGAGCAGAAGAGGTTAACTGTGCGTCAGCTCAGCTGTCACGACAGATACAGGAGAACACTCCGCTATTAGACCTTATAATAAATAAACTCTGCTCAGATCATTCTCAAATTGAATCACCTTCTATAACCCTTGCACAGATTTACTGTATTACAACATTAAACCAAAGCGGCATTCACGAGGACAGCTATACGTGTTCTCTATCTTGTTTTCTATCCTATTTTTCTAACGGCTGTCGTAACCACGACAACTGACATATTCGGCTGAAACGTCGCCAGTTAACAGGGTCGCCTGTTAAACCGTGACCGTGACCGTGGTGTTACGGTTTAACAGACGACCGTGTTAACTCGTGACTTTGAACATAACGCGTAAGTTGTTGTCGTAGACAGGTGATGAAAATAGGAAGAGATCACGTAGCTATACCCCCGTGAATGCTGCATTGTTTAACTGGTGTAGTATATATTATTATGGGGTTGACACTGTATTACAACATTAAATTAAAGCGGCATTCAAGAGGACAGCTATACGACTTCTCCATGCTATTTATCTAACGGCCGTCGTAACCACGACAACCACGGCCGTATTCGGCTGAAACGTCGCCAGTTAACACGGTCGCCGGTTAAACCGCGACACCGGCCGTATGAGTCCGTTGGTCTCACCTTTGCAGGCGCTGATTAGGAAGTAGCCGTAGGGCGTGATCCCGCTGAAGGCCAGGTCGACCACGGGCCGCGTGTGACCGGAGCAGGTGAGCGGAGTCTGTCGCATCGCCATGGTCCTCGAGCAGCGGGGAGCGGAGGAGTCACGCGGGGGGAGGAGACGTGAGGACGCTAGCAGGTGAGTAGCTCGCTAGCTAGCTGGCTAGCGGGGGGGGGACTACTGGGCTACGCGAACGGCAAGACAAGCTAGCTGCTATCTCGGGGAGTAGTTCCCGTTCGTTACGCGGGCTGCTGGGTGGACTACAGATGAGGGGCGAGTAACACGGGGGGGCTGTCAAACCGAGCGGCGGGGCTTCCTCCCAGCAAAGGAATGGCTATCGTGCTAATAGCTACAACATTGCAACTAACTAGCAACGTGCAACGCGGCGCAGCTATCGCAGAGATGGTATAGCCGGACCGGTGTTCCTCCGGCCACAACAATTACGTCACTTCCGGCGTGATGTCCTTCACAATAAAATACGCCATTATTCAACAGGCTGCTGACTGAGTGGAAAACCGGGTTCCAATATTAAAGACATATATAAATAAGATACAGTGAGATAAATAGACTCATTGATAAATACGATAACACACATAATATAACTATGACAGTAGTCCTCATAATGTATTAATATTTAAGCCTGCCTCCCTACCTCTCTCCACATTAACTATTTATTGCATTTTTACAATACATTATTGTCTTTATCTGTCAAACAAGCCAACATTACAAGAACACTTTTATGCTTCTGCTTATATAATTTGTCTGTCCCATTTTAAATCCGTAATGTTAATGATTCTGTCTAAATGTAATAAACCAGGTCAAACCCTATGTGCCCGTCTTGTTGTTTCTCTGGTAAACCCTTATTTAATCTCACAACCTGCTGTAAATTATGTTTTGCTCTTGTTTTATGAAGTGTTGTTGTTTTTGAACCCATAGACAGTTTTAAAGTTGGATGCTGCTTTGATCTGAATAAGCAAAATATTTGTTAATACTAATAATAATAAAAATAAAATATTAAAATACATTCTATATTTTTTTTTAAAGTAATGTATTAATCTAAGCTTTAACTGTTATGCATTTTAAATCATCTGAAAATGTTTTTACTTTTAAACATCTTATTTTGAAGGCTGGACAACGACTTCCTCATGTGCTTCATGGCAGGATCCATGCGTCTCTCGCGTGCTGCTGCCCCCTGCAGGAAGTGTTCTTCACACTACCAGAATAAGGTGTTCATCCTCCGCTGTTTGCTTTCCAGTCCCGTAAATAATTTATGTCATTAATAATTTTCTCGCATCTTAGATTCCCCACTGTTTTTTTCTAAATATTTTAGTCCTTATTATATACACATTTTAAACAGTATTTTTTAAATTGTAGACAATAGTGACTATTACATACTATAAAGTATACTGTTGTTATAACATAGGCTACTATAAATGATATTATTGAGAATAAACACCTTTAGCTTTGTTTATTAAGTGGACTTTTAATAAAACAAATATAAAAAAGCAGTAAAATAAATCAAAGATAAAGAATTTCTAAATGAATATTTAAGTATTTAAGCTGGTCAGCGCTGTATTCATTGGGCAACATTATTATGGCTCGTATTACTTACTTTTAATGGTTTTTATTACTTAATTTTATATGATGTATTACTTACTTTTAATGTGCTGTACTGTAGCTTCACATTGTGGCATTTTGTGTTGTTCTTACCACGTATACTGTTGCAGTGTCTTATCATGTTTGTTATTGTTCTATGTTTGTTGTGGTCTGTTAAGGGACTACATATGCAAATTAGGTAAAGCTACAATCTGCTGCAGTCTATCAAATGGTGACATTTATGCACATGGTCCCTTTTAAGTAAAGATAATTTAAACAAATGTTTTAAGTATTATCTACCACTAACTATTTATGTGCTTCTCTCATTTTAAAAGTGTGCTATCAGCACACATTTAAGTTTATATACGTGCAAACTTAAACTTAAGTATTTTTTAAAAAGTGACATCATTTGATCTGAGTAGTGATCTGACTGCGAGGCAGAGCCGAGGAGCCGAACCCTGGGAGCGGGGAGTGTGCCTTGCCTCACGGCTGCGGGCAGGGAGGGCGTCCCGAGGCCGGTGAATAAGCAGAAAAGCAGACAGACAGACACGAGCAGAGGGAGGAGAGGGCTGCATCACTAAGAGCATCGCGTGGCACGAGACGGGTGTCTCTGGTGATGATGAGGAGGATGAGGAGGAGGATGACAACGCGTTTAGGATATTTACGGATGCTCATCCATATGTTTATATTCTTGTTTATTTACTTCCATACGATCTGAAGCCGCCGTGGGACTCCTCCGAGGGGAGGCGGCGGCGGGGCTACGTTTTCTCTCCTCCGGCGGGGCTCTCTGCTCATCCGACGCGGAGGCGGAGGAGGAGGAGGAGGAGGAGGAGGAGAGGGCAGAGGGAGGGAGAGAGGAGCGATGGCTGCCGGTGGAGCAGGATGCGGGGACACGGTGGAGCAGTGCCGGGCCGAGGTGGAGCGGCTGACCCGGGAGCTGGCGGAGGCCAACCGAGAGAAGATCCGGGCGGCGGAGTGCGGGCTGGTGGTCCTGGAGGAGAACCAGAGCCTGAAGCAGCAGTACGCCGAGCTGGAGGCCGAGCAGGAGACGCTGAGGCTGGAGCTGGAGCAGCTGCAGGAGGTGGGTCCGCGCGGGCAGGGCTCGTTACGCGTGGAGGTGAACCGGACTAGTTACCGGCTGCGGAGCGGCTGGTGCATTCTGCACTTCACTAACAACAAGTTAGCGGGGATTCATGTGTCATGTGCAGGTATTAAAGACAGGAGCATCCCTGTGTGCTGTAGTTCCACCTGCTGGACAGCGCGCCATGCAGGCCCAGCCCATGAGGGAACGCCCATGCTTCTTCTTTGTGCATATATATATATATATATATATATATATATATATATATATATATATATATATATATATATATATATATATATATATATATATATATATATATAACACATATATGTTTGCTTTTCTGCTTATTCATCTTTATGTTTACTGTTTAGTTTGTGTTGTTCAGGCTTCATTATCATGTTTTTTTTAAATGACATCATTCAACCTTTCTGTGATATTTAAGTATGCCTCGACAATTAGATCTCAATGGGAACTTTCTTTGATTTTCTTGTGCTTTCACAACAGAACTTCTCCCCCTGCGGGGTCACTTCTGAAGGGTTTGGTGGAGCAGCTGAAAGGCGGCGGTTCCTTTTACAAGTCCTGGGGTTCCTTCATTTAAAAGTCCAGCGCCTCAGCATGACTCTCCTCACTATATGACACTTAACGCTCCGCCGTGTTCACCAGCGAGTGTCTTGTGTCAGCCTGCTGTCGGCTGCTGAGGTAGTGAACAGCTTCATCAGTTCTCAGAAAAACAACTCCTGCCAGGAGCAGCTGGGTGGATGAGAGCCGAGTTTCTGGTTCCAAAAAAGAGCTTGTCATTTTTCTGGTAGATATGTATCAGTGAGCATCATTCCCCAGCATGTGCATGGCAACAATCCTTCACCGCTGTGTTATCTGATGCAGACCGATGTCGGAATCACAAGCTGACTGTGCACTTTCCATCCTGAAGGTCAGGGTGTGTGTGAGTGTGTTTAGGGGAGCATGCCTGCAACTGAGCAGTCGGCGGTACCAGTTGGTACATATGATGCGTCAACAGCCGGTCATGTGAACCGGTCCGGTCCGCCTCGGACACGTTGTGATGGACAGTGGACACGGCCATGGAGGGCAGCAGGCCTGGAGCTGCATGCTGGACCCTGAGCTGCTGGTTCAGTGTTTACCTCATTCATTCTCATTGATTTAGGTCCTCGCTACGACCTCGTCGAAGAGGAACCGATTGGATTTCAAGGAATTATTATTTTCTCTAAGGAATGTTACTCTTTTGAGGCCTTTATCATATTGCAAAAGTTGTTAAATTTGACATGCATATCAGGACTGGCGGGAATCCCGATATTCTCAGGGTCTCGCATTTGTGTACACAGACATTTTTCTCTAGCGCCCCCTTGAGTTAGAAAGCTAATACTTGTTTTACAGCAGTTGGCTCGACTGCTACTCAAAGCAATATTTTCATAATTGTTCATCTCATATTATTCATCCCGTTGGAGATTCTCTGGTTGACTGGTGAACGTCTGAACGTTGGTTCTTCAACGTCTTCATGTTGGCCGGGTTCTAACATTTAGAGCCACGTTCCACAGCAGCAGCTCCTGCTTCAGAGGGATCATGAAGGAAAGTCAATGATTTGCAACAGTGTCAGCAGCGGTTCAGACACAATGTGGTTAGTTCTCCTCAATCACCCGTAAGCGCCACTTGAGAACCAATCAGCACGCACCAGTGATTCCTGCACGAGGCCAGTGTTTCTAAGGAAAGAGGCCTTTGCTGTGTGTGTGTGTGTGTGTGTGTGTATGTGTGTGTGTGCAAGGGCGAGGAATGTGGTGAAGAGCGTGTCGTCCTTCGATCAGACGACCTGCGGTTTGAACCCCGGGTTCACCGGTCCGTGTCGACGTGTCCTTGGGCGATACACCCAGAATAGCTCCTGTCGGGCTGTGGATGGGTATGACTGTGAGACTGTGAGCGTCTACAGCCTGTACTGTATGTGCAGGTTGTATAAATGTGTTGGAAGGACCGCCCGAGTCACACAGCATGGAGCCCAGCGAAAAGGTTGCTGTGGTAACGTCTGTTTCATATTAGTTCTTTATTAAAATCTCTCTTCCAAAGTCCAGGCAGGCTAGTTTTGAGAGATGTGCGAGCGCTGACTAGGATGGAGACGGATGGACTTAAATTAGAGCGTGCACCCCGGGTGTCGTGTGAATCCCCCCCTCTATGACGAATGCCGACTGTAACCTTTCCCCTGAAGACAAAAGCCAGAAGTTAGTGGGTGGTAATGGTTTCTTGTCCATTGGGAAAGGGAATTTAAAGGTCTAGTCATCTGTGCACAGTCACCATAAATGAAATGTTATATCGCTCTCCCAGAGTACAGGTGTACAGTTGAAAGATAATGAGATCAGAACATTGTTCATCCTGAAACATGCAAGACACTCAGTATTGATATTACATCAAATATACCTACGTATTTCGATAAAATAGGAGTAGATAGAAGTAAAGGGAGGTGTAATGTACATAACATGCTGATAGAAGAAGCTGCAGCACAGACACGTCACCACACACCAAAGTGGGAATGGAACATTAATCCAGTCAAAGCCCACAGATACGACTCAAAGTGCATCAACATAGAGGAGCCAATCATATAACTGAACAGTTGGCTGTGGTGAAGGTGTGCGCTCCACCGAGGGCCCGTTTTTAGTTTTTTCTTGTGAAAGTTTCTTTTTCTATTTTTGAGTTTCTCCTGATCCGATGTGAGGTCAAAGGTCAAAGGTCAGGGATGTCGTATGTGTACAGAATGTAAAGCCCTCTGAGGATAATTTGTATTTGGTGATATTGGGCTTTATAAAATAAACTGAATTGAAATTGAATGTGTGTGAATGTTACTTACTGCTGCTGAGCAGCTGCACCGTGGCTCCTCCCATCAGGGTGTGAATGTGTGAATGTGTGAATGATGTCATGCAGTGTTAAAGAGCTTTGATGAGAAAAGAGCGATACAGGTCCATCGACCAGGCTCGCCTGACAACAGCGAGAAGCAGTCAGTGTGACGTCATTAAGTCGGGGAGAAGTTATCAATACACAGATCGTGAGCGTGGTCTCAGTTTATGGACCTTTATAAGTCCTGGTTTGTCTGCGGGGCTCGTGTGTGTGTGTGACGGTCCCAGATCGAGTTCCCACAGTGAGATCGGAGCGCTCCTCCTCGGCTATGGAAGCGACGCCTCACGAGCACTTAGGGGCAGACTAATGTCTGAAAGATGCATCTGCACAAATATATTTGCACACACACACACACACGCATGCACGCACACAAAGAGTAGAGTGGACGTGGTGAATTATTGATTAAGTATGAGGTCATTTTGATTCGATGATGGGGAGAAGCCTATTTTACTCCGAATACGAGGTTTTACAGGGAGACGATCCACCGACCGACTGACTGCACCGACACCACGACGTAAACACAGAGCCCAACTCCTCTCGTCCAATCACACGAGGGCAGGTGTGAAGACAGATTTTTTAATATCGATATCGATGCATTCCCTAGCCTCCTTTAACCCGGAGGCTACACCTGAACGCCCAACGCTCACAGCGGCCTCCTCTCATCCCTCAGGGAGGCAGCGGTGAGCTGGTATTTGTAGCACGAGGTGGCTAATGCTATCGATCCGACTAGACGTCACGTCCAGAGTCGTGACGCAGCCGACTGCAGGCCACGAGGAGCCGGTGTTCTATCATTTCATGCTACTTGTCCAGAACCGATACCTTGTGGTATTGCGCATGCGCCGAGTCGATTTTCCGAGTTTGTTTGCCACGCCCATAATGTTTTGCAACCCTGTCGATGCACGTCTGATAACGGGGAGTGACATCCTCAAAATCCAGATTATTTCCCTAGTTAAAAGTACATTCAGCATGTATATTGTACAGGTAGTAATAATATGTAGTAATGACATGTAGATTAATGGGTGATAAGCAGTTGCTATTTCTTTTGTGTCAACAAATTATTGTAAACATGAGTTTGTTCACATTATCATAATAAAGCACTGGTTTATTATTAGGGTATTTATTGTTGAAGATAAACACTTTAACAGTGAAAAGTGAAACATTGAACTTTGAAAGAAAAGCATATTGTGATAGTACAATAACATCCTATCAGATAGGGTAGCATGGATCGATACACACCTATCGGTTTATGCAGCGGTAGCACATTCTGACAAGGAAGCAGAAAATGACAGAACACCGGCCTCTTCTCCTCAAATTACTGTTATTACATGAAAGCCTCATGAAGCCTCATGAGGCTTCATGAAAGCCTCATGAGGCTTCATGAGGCTTTCATGAAGCCTCATGAAGCCTCATGAGGCTTCATGAGGCTTCATGACGCGACTTGGTGCCAAATATTTGATCAAATAATGTGAACAAAAAAGTAAAACATGATGTGGATGACCTGTTCTTCTTAAGGACCGTTAACAGGTCACAGTGGGAGACTATGTGGGTATGACTACTTCCACAGGTTGAATATAAAAAAAAACAACTAGATCTCTCCGCTAGCTTCAGTTTGACCCGCTCCGACGTCTCGCTGCTCCAGCGTCCGTCACTCAGGGAGAGTTTTGTGGGGACTCTTCAGTCTGCTGCGTATGCTGACAGAGCGATGGGACGTGAGGACAGGCGGACGGACGGACGGATCGATGGGAGCGATCGATGCTGTGAAAGGAGGAGAGGAATCAGAGCGCCATAACGGTTGGGAGATGGAAAACAGGAATGGGGTTTCATAGGAGTTCTCATGTACGTCCATCTCCTCTCAAGGGCGTGGTTTATGTGTGTCCCCTCGTCTCCTTCACTGTCCCCTCGTCTCCTTCACTGTCCCCTCGTCTCCTTCAGTCAGACAGGGTGATGTCAGAGTTGGCAGTGAGGCTCTGTGTCTGCTGAGCAGGTCTCAGAGCTCCGGGAGATAAACACATCACCACGAGCCTCTAATTTAATATCATATACCGGTTCTAAACTCCTGTAATCTGTTTGTTGCTGACCATATTTCTCTATTATTGCTGCGGTGCATGTTTTTGTTTATTGATGTTCTTCTATTTGTGTTGTTTTATTCTAGTTTATTGTTCTGTCAGATCTCTTGTGTGTGCAACGCACTTGGCCAATAAATAATCCTGATTCTGATTCTTCATATGTTCTCAACCAGACGTCTTTACATGTTTGTGAGTTTCTCAGCGGTTCCTGGGTCAGGTTTAAAAAACTAAAGACATGATGAGTTCAGATGGACATCCCAGAACAGGGTTTCTTCCCTTTTCCCCCCTGAAGGGTTATTTGGGAGTTTTTCCTGATCCGATGTGAGGTTTTGGGGCAGGGATGTCTATGTGTACAGATTGTAAAGCACGCTGAGACAAATTTGTAATTTGTGAAACTGGGCTCTACAAATAAACTGAATTTAATTGAACACGGCGGTAAACAACGCATCTACAGGGTCACATGACCGGCTGCTGTCTACGTTGTTTTATTGGGTCCTGTGTCGTCTCAGAGGCTCTCATGGGGTTCGGATGAGGCATCGTAAACCACTGGGTCACACGTTTATTACTGGGTCAACTCTAAATTAGAATCAGGTAATTTAACAGCAGGGCAAGAATATACAAAATACAACAACACGGCTGAAAGTCCCAAGAGATGAAACTCCTTTAATGCTCCTGTGAGGCCGAAGGAAGTGGGCCGAACGTTTAGGATTATTAACTAGACTAAAAATAGGAAAACATAATAAAAAAGAAAACAGTTAATACATATCTTACATAGACATATCTAATAATGTTTATGAGGAGTGTTTATAATGAATAAATAATGTTCCTGGTTGCCGTGGCGACCCTGTATTCTCTTCCTGAAACAGGAAGTACAGCTTCCTGACCTGAGGGTTTGGTTCTGGGCTTTCTGGGTAATCTTGCTGGCAGTGTCGACTCTTTTTGTGATCTTGCTTTTATTCCTGTTTCCTATTCTAGAACAAGATGTTGTTGCTTGAGGTTATTCTCCTCAAGACGTGAACATCCTCAGAAGTCTTTGCGCTCATCAAAAGCTATTTTCATTTTCTTAAAGCAAGCGATCTAGAAAAAGTGACACGGGAATGAAAGTTGCCGTCTCTACGGCTCGGACCTCAGTTGTAGTTTTAGTTGGTGATTTTGAGCAACGTGCTCTCCCTGTATGTATACAGTATTGTTGATATGATGATTCATGAAGGAACTCACATGCACTGTCCCCCAGACTAAAGCTGCCGTCAGAGTTTCATTTGTACAAACACAACTTAGAGAAGCACCAGGTATCCAAAAGAATCAGACAAATCAAAATAAAGTTCTCTGGGTTTGCACAGTTCCACAGATTGAGCCTGTATTTTATTATCAGGATAATTATTCACTCACCAAGACGATAATAACAAGAGTAATCAGCAAAGGTACTTTGAAACTAAGAATACGGATTGGAAATCAATTATTATTGTTGACTGATCATTTCAATGCTGTTGGCTTTGGGATCTTAGATTAGATTAGATTAGATTAGATTAGATTCATCTTCTGATGTGCGTTTCAATGTCTGACCGCTCAGTGAACATTTATTCTAACGACATTGTGTTCCCTCCCCGTGGTGCTCCAGGCGTTCGGCCAGGCCTACTCCACCCAGCGTAAAGTGGCAGCCGACGGAGAGACCAACGAGGAGACGCTGCTGCAGGAGTCGGCCACCAAGGAGGCGTACTACATGGGCCGCCTGCTGGAGCTGCAGGCCGCGCTGAAGCTCAGCCGGGCCGCCGCCTGCAGCGCGCAGGCCGACGGCGAGCACCTGAGCACGCTGCTGCAGGAGCTGAGGGAGGTCGGTTTTTAATTGGGAAAGATTGGCACACACATAACACAGTAAACATGTACTTTAACTTAAATGTCCATTGTTTTTTTATCTTTTTATTGACATATACCAACGGATAACAACCCCCCTCCCACTGGAACACCCACCGAGAGGAACAGGAACATAAATACAAACTACAACGGGCACTCGTAGAGCGCATACCTTCACATATCGAAAGATTGGGCATTGAGTTCTGAACATGTTGGCATTAGTTGCCAATTGGATAACAATTGATGGTAAAAACAAGATTCTGACCTTTTCATGACCTTGACCTTTGACCCAATTGATCCCAAACTTTAATAATTTGGTCCCTGGATAATATCCAATCATCCCACCAAATTTCATGCGATTCGGTTTAATACTTTTTGAGTTATGTGAATAACACGCATACAAATAAATAAATAAATAAATACACTGACCCGGTCTCCTTCACACTGACCCGGTCTCCTTCACACTGACCCGGTCTCCTTCACACTGACCCGGTCTCCTTCACCCTGACCCAGTCACCTTCACACTGACCCGGTCTCCTTCACCCTGACCCAGTCACCTTCACACTGACCCTGTCTCCTTCACACTGACCCGGTCTCCTTCACCCTGACCCAGTCACCTTCACACTGACCCGGTCTCCTTCACCCTGACCCAGTCACCTTCACACTGACCCTGTCTCCTTCACACTGACCCAGTCTCCTTCACACTGACCCAGTCACCTTCACACTGACCCGGTCTCCTTCACACTGACCCAGTCACCTTCACACTGACCCGGTCTCCTTCACACTGACCCGGTCTCCTTCACACTGACCCGGTCTCCTTCACACTGACCCAGTCTCCTTCACACTGACCCGGTCTCCTTCACACTGACCCGGTCTCCTTCACACTGACCCGGTCTCCTTCACACTGACCCGGTCTCCTTCACCCTGACCCAGTCACCTTCACACTGACCCGGTCTCCTTCACACTGACCCGGTCTCCTTCACACTGACCGTCTCCTTCACACTGACCCTGTCTCCTTCACACTGACCCGGTCTCCTTCACACTGACCCTGTCTCCTTCACACTGACCCGGTCTCCTTCACACTGACCCGGTCTCCTTCACACTGACCCGGTCTCCTTCACACTGACCCGGTCTCCTTCACACTGACCCTGTCTCCTTCACACTGACCCGGTCTCCTTCACACTGACCCGGTCTCCTTCACCCTGACCCTGTCTCCTTCACACTGACCCTGTCTCCTTCACACTGACCCGTCTCCTTCACACTGACCCGGTCTCCTTCACACTGACCCGGTCTCCTTCACACTGACCCTGTCTCCTTCACACTGACCCGGTCTCCTTCACACTGACCCGGTCTCCTTCACACTGACCCGTCTTCCACTGACCAGTCTCCTTCACACTGACCGGTCTCCTTCACACTGACCCGGTCTCCTTCACACTGACCGGTCTCCTTCTCACACTGACCGGTCTCCTTCACACTGACCCGGTCTGCTTCCCACTGACCCCGTCTCCTTCACCTGACCCTGTCTCGTCTCTTCACACTGACCCGGTCTCCTTCACACTGACCGTCTCCTTCACACTGACCTGGTCCCTTCACACTGACCCGGTCTCCTTCACACTGACCCTGTCTCCTTCACACTGACCCTGTCTCCTTCACACTGACCCGGTCTCCTTCACACTGACCCGGTCTCCTTCACACTGACCCGGTCTCCTTCACACTGACCCTGTCTCCTTCACACTGACCCGGTCTCCTTCACACTGACCCGGTCTCCTTCACACTGACCCGGTCTCCTTCACACTGACCCGGTCTCCTTCACACTGACCCGGTCTCCTTCACACTGACCCGGTCTCCTTCACACTGACCCGGTCTCCTTCACACTGACCCTGTCTCCTTCACCTGACCCTGTCTCCTTCACACTGACCCGGTCTCCTTCACACTGACCGTCTCCTTCACACTGACCCTGTCTCCTTCACACTGACCCGGTCTCCTTCACACTGACCCGGTCTCCTTCACACTGACCCGGTCTCCTTCACACTGACCCGGTCTCCTTCACACTGACCCGGTCTCCTTCACACTGACCCGGTCTCCTTCACACTGACCCGGTCTCCTTCACACTGACCCGGTCTCCTTCACACTGACCCGGTCTCCTTCACACTGACCCGGTCTCCTTCACCCTGACCCTGTCTCCTTCACCCTGACCCTGTCTCCTTCACACTGACCCGGTCTCCTTCACACTGACCCGGTCTCCTTCACACTGACCCGGTCTCCTTCACACTGACCCGGTCTCCTTCACACTGACCCTGTCTCCTTCACACTGACCCGGTCTCCTTCACACTGACCCTGTCTCCTTCACACTGACCCGGTCTCCTTCACACTGACCCGGTCTCCTTCACACTGACCCGGTCTCCTTCACACTGACCCTGTCTCCTTCACACTGACCCGGTCTCCTTCACACTGACCCGGTCTCCTTCACACTGACCCGGTCTCCTTCACACTGACCCGGTCTCCTTCACACTGACCCGGTCTCCTTCACACTGACCCGGTCTCCTTCACACTGACCCGGTCTCCTTCACACTGACCCGGTCTCCTTCACACTGACCCGGTCTCCTTCACCCTGACCCTGTCTCCTTCACCCTGACCCTGTCTCCTTCACACTGACCCGGTCTCCTTCACACTGACCCGGTCTCCTTCACACTGACCCGGTCTCCTTCACACTGACCCGGTCTCCTTCACACTGACCCTGTCTCCTTCACACTGACCCGGTCTCCTTCACACTGACCCGGTCTCCTTCACACTGACCCGGTCTCCTTCACCCTGACCCGGTCATGGTTCTCGGGGCGTCAGCAGCATGCGCTCCAGCTCTGTTATCCCTCTCTGTCTCAGCAGAGCAACGAGATGCTGGAGCTGCAGCGCAGCCGCATGCGAGAGGAGATCCGGGAGTACAAGTTCCGGGAGTCTCGGCTGCTGCAGGACTACACGGAGCTGGAGGAGGAGAACATCACTCTGCAGAAGCTGGTGTCCACGCTGAAGCAGAACCAGGTAAAGAGGAGTCCCACGCCGTGCTGCAGCCTCCAGCCTCCAGCCTCCAGCTCTCATGCCTGTGGCTCCATCCCTGCTGCAGGTGGAGTACGAAGGCCTGAAGCACGAGATCAAGGTCCTGGAGGAGGAGACGGCGCTGCTGAACGGCCAGCTGCAGGACGCGCTGCGCCTGAAGGAGCTCTCCGACAGCCAGCTGGAGGAGGCGCTGGAGTCTCTGAAGAGCGAGCGCGAGCAGAAGCACCACCTGCGCCGGGAGCTGGTGCACCACCTCAGCATGTGCGACGTGGCCTACACCGGCAGCGCCCACCTCACCTTCAGCTCGGCGCCGCCCAGCGGCAACGGCACGCCGACCGCGCTGATGTCCCCCAACGCGGACGAGGCCATGAGGTGGGGGGGCTCAGGGAGATGATGCTGGAGGAAACATGCAGCATTTCAGGGCTGGTGGTGCTTGGAAATAGTCGACTCCTACAAGTCGTATGGGAATGCATTATATCTAAATAACTAGCGTTGCTTTATTTTGGAAATAGTTCAATATTACATTTTATTTATATTGCATGTGACCTGTGTTAAAAGACGGATCATGAACTTCCTCCACCAAGACAACTTGTTTTTGGGGAAGTGACAATAACTAAATATATAACAATATTCAGCTATAACATTTTGTAAACAGGCCGTGTCGGTCCATTACGGTGGCCTCAGATAAATGAAAGGTGATGGACCTCCATCTTCCGCTGGTTCATCATCTACTTCCATCCATAGAGACTCCTACATCCTACACATTGGGCTTTAAGCGTGGGCCTGCAGCCCGTCCTCTGGTTATGTCTCTCTATCCTTCTCCACGTAACTTGTGGGGAGCATCGTGTCTCTTTGCTTTGAGTCCTCTCCTCTGTCCTTCAGGCTCAACGGCCACCAGGGGGGCGTGGGAGCCGGGCCGATGTCCAGAGCGAACGGAGAGTGCCGGATGGTGACGTCGGACCTCTTCAACGAGATGAACCTGACGGAGATCCAGAGGCTGAAGCAGCAGCTGGTCGCGGTGAGTCCTCTGGTCCACCGTCTGGGACGTCTGGAGTCAGGATCATAGAAATGAGACTGATTAGGATCAGGTTCCTGAGTTCATCTCGTTGAGATCTGTTGCTGGTTCAGGTGGAGCATGACGTCATGTGTCGCCTCACGGCAAGAGGGTCCTGGGTTCAAATCCCAGCCTGGGGGGTCCTTCATGGGTTTGCATGTTCTCCCGGTCCTTCATGGGTTCCCTCGGGGTTCTCCGGCTTCCACTCTCAGTCAGAGACACGCAGCTCGGGTTGAGTGGACTCTAGATGTCCGGAGGTCAACACGAGACCTGAACTGAGCCCCATGTCAGCGCCCTGCGGCCCGAAAGAGGAGGAGAGGTTTGGATCATTGTTTTTAGTTTGTTTACTTTTTTATTATTCTATCTTTGCTGTTTGATATGATATGATATGAGATGATCAGATGTGATATGATGTGATATTCCTATATTCGTCCCTCAGTGGGGAAATTAAAAAAATCACATGAGCGGTGCACATCAGAGCATCAATGAAGATAAATGAAAAACACTAAACTAAAAACTAAATACTAATACTAAATATACAGGGCAAACAAAGTAAAGTGCTGAGTAATCCAGGATCTCCAGTGATCATCATCCACTGCAGAGTGTTGTGCAGCCTGGCAGCAGCAGGAAGGAAGGAAGGAAGGAAGGAAGGAAGGAAGGAAGGAAGGAAGGAAGGAAGGAAGGAAGGAAGGAAGGAGGACTCATGTTTCCTCTCCTCAGACACCGGGGAGGAATCAGGAGATGATGAATCAGTTTGATTAGATTATACATTTTAGTTCCTGTTTACTTTTTCCGTTGCACCGTCCCCACTGTGGGGCGATCTTATGTCATCCTATGAGAGAGCAGCAAGACCACAAAGTCCTCTGAACACGATCCGGAAACATCCAGTGACGAGTGAGGAGTGAGGAGTCAAGAAGGTGACGACATAAAAGCTTGCATCCGTTTTTAAAGATGCTTGATAAGAGAATGACTGAAGGACTCAGAGAGTCTGAGAGTCCAGACACAGTGAGGACCACAGTGAGGACCACAGTGAGGACCACTATGAGGACCACAGTGAGGACCACTATGAGGACCACTATGAGGACCACTATGAGGACCACAGTGAGGACCACAGTGAGGACCACAGTGAGGACCACTATGAGGACCACTATGAGGACCACAGTGAGGACCACTATGAGGACCACTATGAGGACCACTATGATGACCACAGTGAGGACCACAGTGAGGACCACAGTGAGGACCACTATGAGGACCACTATGAGGACCACTATGAGGACCACAGTGAGGACCACAGTGAGGACCACAGTGAGGACCACTATGAGGACCACAGTGAGGACCACAATGAGGACCACTATGAGGACCACTATGAGGACCACTATGAGGACCACAGTGAGGACCACTATGAGGACCACAGTGAGGACCACAGTGAGGACCACAGTGAGGACCACTATGAGGACCACAGTGAGGACCACAGTGAGGACCACTATGAGGACCACTATGAGGACCACTATGAGGACCACTATGAGGACCACAGTGAGGACCACATGCTTTGGACTCGGGTCCCTTCAGAGCACAAGGGAAGGAGCCGTCATCAGGCACATGGAGCCCTCATCTTCCTCTACAGGGGCGTGTCCATAATGATGTCATGGCGGAGCTTTGACGGAGCATCTGGCTCCACACGACGCAGCTCCCAGATCAGATATCAGATATCCTCCAACGGGCTTTGACCACGCCTCCGGAGCACCAGGGCTCATCTGCTCCCAGCTTCTTATGCAAGGCTGAACCTCAAAAGTCGAAACAAACACACACACACACACACACACACACACACACACACACACACACACACAGCATCACGGTCGATCCAAGGCGAGGCCTTTGCACCCAGTGACGTAGATAGATGAACGTTACGCCTTCTGCAGATGAAGTGGATGCTTTTCAAAGTGTTTTCTGCACATCTCTTGGTGAAGCGTTCTCTGAAGGTGTCAGGTGACTGGTGCATTCTGTTGCTGGTCTCCATTTTGAGCAGAGAGCAGGTTAATAATCTATAGACTCCTCTTTAATATGCTGTGCTGTTTGAATAATTCACTGACATGCAGTATTCACAATGCATGTCTCTCACTTTGTCTTCGCCTCTCACACAGAGCTGCACACTCAGTCGTTCTACCTCTCTCTCATAAATCAATTAGATTCAGTTTACTTTATACAGCCCAATATCACAAATGACCAATTTGCCTCAGAGAGCTTTACAATCTGGACACATAGACATCCCTGACCTTTGACCTTTGACCTCCCATCGGACCAGGAACAACTCCCAAACAACCCTTCAGGGGAATAAACAGAAAACACCTTGTCCTAGGTCCTCACATTGGATCCGGATCATACCTTCCTAAACTCTCCCACCAGATCACGCTCAGGCACCATGGCGCTCGGTATCGGCTCGTTGGTGCATTCCTCCCCGTCTGTGTGCTCCGGCCTGGGATCCTGCAGGTGTAACTCCATCCAGGGCGGCTCCCTGCTGTAGGATGGGCTGCAGGAGGAGGTTATTTATACCTGGGCTGCCCGCCCCCCGCCCCCCCGGCCCCCACTGGGCGTGTTGCTCAGCGGCTGTTCTGTCTCGGCTGCTCGGTCCAAATGCCAATTCATTCACGTTTGTGCTACATTGTTATTCCTTTCCACCTGATGGAAACTGAACTATTTACTTAGATATGGGGGACACAAAGTGTGGTTCCGTGCATCTGTTTGTTGTGTTGCTGTTGGGTCAGTGGAGGTTCCCAGTTGTCGCCTGGTTGTGGAGGCGCTGCGTGTCTAAAGGTGGAAACCACATCTAACTGAGAGCATCTGGACCTCCACTGTGGTCTCTTTAAATAAATTAATGACACAATGCACATGTTTGTAACTTTCTGATGGTACTAGAAACGTGCTATAAGTACAGGTCCATTTACCATTTTTCCATTTTCTCAAATTATAGATGATGAATTAGTAGGATAGATACTTGTACCACTGTTTCTACTCTTAATATATGGGTATAATAGTGGTTTTAAAGTTCTGTAAACCATACTGGAGGAGTTTTCCTCTACACAGTTATCTTGTGTGTGTGTGTGTGTGTGTGTGTGTGTGTGTGTGTGTGTGTGAGGGCTAACACATGACGACCATGCTTAAAGCTTCCTTTGAAGGCCTCCTCCCTCAGGGGTCTGTCTGCTCTTTGCTGTGTCTCTGGTTTACTGTCACTAGCTCCTCATCACGGCGTTCTATTCTATTCTATTCAATTCAGATTTATTTTTTATTGACCAAAATCCCAAATTGGAGGTACCCGTCTCACTGGCTGTTGTATGTTGTGATCCTCCAACAGGCTCCATGTGACGGAGGCAGCCCTGCCTTCCATTACAGAGACACGATGCATCACAACTACCGGATCCACATTCCTCCCTTTGATTATTGAGATGGATCAATTAGAGACAATCAGTGCCAACGTTCTGTAATCTGAACCCTGCCTTCACCCAACGACCTTTCAGAGGACTCGAATGACCAGAATAATAGATTTTAAAAATGCAATAATTGAGGCTGAGCAGCAGAATGGGATTTGGACCCTAGTGGTTAGATACTATCAGCCTGTAAAACCAGTTCTCCCTCATTGTGCTGCTGCCCAGTATACGTCTGTAAAACCAGTTCTCCCTCATCTCTGGCCCTCAGGTGGACCGTGAGAAGGTGTCCCTGGTGACCAGTCTGCAGGAGGCCCAGACGCAGCTGCAGCACACCCAGGGCGCCCTGAACGAGCAGCACCAGAAGGTCCTCCGCCTCGGCCAGAGAGCCACCGCCCTGCGCCGCCTGCACCGGAGGACCCACCTCCACCAGGAGGCCCAGGTCAGCGCCGCCTCGCAGCTCCACCCGGAGGCCCCGATGGAGCTGGAAGCCTACGAGGAGGAGTCAGAGGAGGAGGGAGGAGCCGAGGAGGACCGGAGCGAGGCCCTCAACAAGAGTCTGGCGTTCTCGTACCAGACGCCTGGCCTGGAGATCCTGCAGTGCAAGTACCGCGTGGCGGTGACGGAGGTGGTGGAGCTGAAGGCGGAGCTGAAGGCGCTGCGCGAGCGGCTGGCTCAGAGCCTGGAGGCGGAGGAGAAGCCGAGGAGGAGCGTCCAGCTGCAGAGGCTGGAGAGGCAGGTGGCCTCGCTGGAGAAGAGCTGCCGGGAGGGCCGGGAGAAGGTGAACACAACGCATCATCAAACACGTTCAACACAACGCACAATACCATGTCAGGTCCACTAGATAGAGAATTCTTTTTAAGATGTATTTTTACTAACAACTCTTTTTTTACAGGATATTTATGGTGAAATAGCCAGCATTTACAGTTTGTTGTACTTAAATTCTTACTTTACAAAAAGAAAATACACAAATGTGCTACCTTGTAGAAACACCACACAAAGATGAGGTTTTTAACATCATAAGATGAAAACAAGGAGAGAACTAGAAGGGTCCCTCAGTAGAGTGCAGACCTTCACATATCACACAATGGGGCGTTGAGTTATGAACATTAGCATTAGTTGCCAATTGGATAGAAATTGCTGAAAATCCTCTCCTTCCTCTCCCTCCTCTCCTCTCCTTCCTCTCCCTCCTCTCCCTCCTCTCCTCTCCTCTCCTCTCCTCTCCTCTCTCCTCCTCTCCCTCTCCTCTCCTCTCCTCTCCTCTCCTCTCCTCTCCTCTCCTCTCCTCCTCTCTCCTCCTCCTCTCCTCTCCTCTCCTCTCCTCTCCCTCCCTCCTCTCCTCTCCTCTCCTCTCCTCTCCTCCTCTCCCTCCTCTCCTCTCCTCTCCTCTCCTCTCCTCCTCTCCCTCCTCTCCTCCTCTCCTCCTCTCCTCCTCTCAGACGTCGGGTCTGGAGTCGGCGCTGCAGGCGTCTCAGGCGGCGGCGGGCGAGAGTCAGGCCGTGCTGAGCGCCGCTCAGGAGGAGCTGGTGACGCTGAGCGAGGAGCTGGCCCAGCTGTACCACCACGTGTGTGTGTGCAACAACGAGACGCCCAACCGCGTCATGCTGGACTACTACAGGTGGGCCAGGTGACGTCAGGACGGAGCCGCCTCATGGAGGACGGATATTACATAGAGTATTATACTCTTTCATGAGGACCTTAACGTGTCTATAGGGTCTTGGAGAATGGAGAATTATAAAAAGCTCTATATAAAGCAAATGTCGTGTTTTTATGTCTTTGCGGCGCCGTCTGACGTATTAAAGACAGGGTCCGTACGCTCATGGAGAACCTGGAAAAGATATGGGATTTTAAAATGGTCATGGAAAAAAATTTAATCATAAAAGTTTGGGAAAAGTCATGGAAATGTGTTATAATCACATCATTTACGCCGAGTTTGAAATAATTAATATTTTTTTTAAAGAAAGACACTCAGAATATTACATGACATCACATGTCATTTAGCAGACGCTTTTATCCAGAGAGACTCACAATAAGTGCATTTCAACCTAGAGTACAAACTAAGAACAACAAGAATACAGAAAGTAACATTTCCTCAACATAGTCAAACTACTAAAGTACCACAATAAGAGCCATTCAAGTGCTACTAAAGTGATAATCTGTTTAATCCAGATATAGTCTAAAGGTGCGTTTTCAGTTTCCGGCAGAAGATGTAGAGACTTTCTAGGAATATAAGCCGGCGATATCTCTCAATACGCAACATTTTCTACAGTTTTCATGTTTGTACCGAGATGTCAGTTTGGTCTGGACATCTGGTTTACAGTCCTGAGATCCACCGGTCCACATGTAGAACCCTTAGCGGCTCTCCAGGTCACTAACCGTCTCGTGTTGTTGACGTCCAGACAGGGCCGGGGGCTCCGGGGCCTCAGCGCCAGCCTGAAGGCCATGTCCGCTGACAACAGCAGAGTCTTCCTCACGCCGCGCCTCGCCCGGCGCCTGGCGGCCGTCGCCTCGGCCAACTTGAGTCCCGGGGGGTCGAGAAGCCCCTCGCAGTCGCCCTCCAAGGAGCCGCTATCCGGGGAGGGGAGGGGGGAGGAGAAGAAGGAGGACAAGGAGGGCCTGCAGGCGTCCTCCGAGCAGAGCCCGCCGCCCAGCACGCCGCCCACCCGCTCGCCCAGCATCAGTGCCTCTTCCTCATCGTCATCCTCGTCGTCTCCCGCCATGGAGCCGGCGGGAGAGCTGCGGCGGGAACCAATGAACGTCTACAACCTCAACGCCATCATCAGAGAGCAGGTGCAGCCACGGAGTCACCTCCTCCTCCTCTCCTTCTCCTCTTCCTCCTCTCTTTCTGTCCTCTCATTACATCACATGACATCACATGTCATGTAGCAGACGCCTTTATCCAGAGAGACTCACAATAAGTGCATTTCAACCTAGAGGACAAACTAAGAACAACAAGAATACAGAAAGTAACATTTCCTCAACATAGTCAAACTACTAAAGTACCACAATAAGATATTTAAGAGCCACTGAAGTGAAAATCTGTGTTTAATCCAGATATAGTCTAAAGGTGCGTTTTCAGTTTTCAGTTCCTCTCTTTCTGTTCTCTCGTCGTGTCCTCACCTCCTCTCCCCTCCTTACTTCCCCTCCTCTCCCCTCCCCTCCTCCTCTTCCCTCCCTCCTCCTCTCCCTCCCTCCTCCCTCCTCTCCTCTCCCTCCCTCCTCCCTCCTCCTCCCCTCCTCTCCCTCTCCCCCCCCTCCTCCTCCTCTCCTCCTCCCTCCCCTTCCTCTCCCTCCCTCTCCCTCCTCTCCCTCCCCTCTCCCTCCTCTCCTCCTCTCCCCTCCTCCCTTCCTCTCCTCTCCTCTCCTCCCTCCTCCCTCCTCCCCCTCTCCTCCTCCCTCTCCCTCCCTCCCTCTCCTCTCCCTCCTCTCCCTTCCCTCCTCTCCCTCTCCCTCCCCTCCCTCTCCTCCCTCTCCCTCTCCTCCCTCCCTCCCTCCCTCTCCTCCTCTCCTCCTCCCTCCCTCTCCTCTCCTCCCTCCCTCCTTCCTCCCTCCCCCCTCCTCCCTCCTCTCCTCTCCCCTCCTCATCTTCCCTCCCCTCCTCTCCCATCCTCTCCCATCCCCCCCCCCCCCCCAGGTGAAGCACCTCCAGCGGGCGGTGGACCGCTCCCTGCAGCTGTCCCGCCAGCGGGCGGCGGCCCGGGAGCTGGCCCCCCTGCTGGACAAGGACAAGGAGAGCTGCCTGGAGGAGATCCTGAAGCTCAAGTCTCTGCTGAGCACCAAGAGGGAGCAGGTCGCCACGCTGCGCCTGGTGCTGCGCGCCAACAAGCAGGTGAGGCGCCACGCGGCGCAGGGCGAGGGAACGCCACGACACCGACGGGGAGCATCACATGTTGTGGAGATGTCTGGTTCTATGGCGGTCTGTATCAAAACGGTCATGAATACGTCTCCTAACCCTAAACATATGAGATCCAATAATGCTGGAATAAGAGAGTCAGCGACAGGACGGAGGATTGAGAAGCACAAACCCGTAAATGCTGTACAGCAGTGCGGCAACAATACCCATCCACTTTATTTTGTATAGCCCCAAAATCAAAATGACGAATTACCCTCAGAGGGCTTTACAACCTGTACACACAGACATCCTGACCTTTGACCTTAAGGAAAAAGTCCCAAGAAACAGAAAAAAAACATGGTAAAAAAGAGAAGAACCCTTCAGGAGAGAACAGAGGAGGACATCTGACCAGATGAACAATAGATGTCATGTGACCAGATGAACAATAGATGTCATGTGACCAGATGAACAATAGATGTCATGTGACCAGATGAACAATAGATGTCATGTGACCAGATGAACAATAGAGGTCATGAGACCAGATGAACAATAGATGTCATGTGACCAGATGAACAATAGATGTCATGAGACCAGATGAACAATAGATGTCATGTGACCAGATGAACAATAGATGTCATGTGACCAGATGAACAATAGATGTCATGTGACCAGATGAACAATAGATGTCATGTGACCAGATGAACAATAGATGTCATGTGACCAGATGAACAATAGATGTCATGTGACCAGATGAACAATAGATGTCATGAGACCAGAAGGAACATATTTCATTCAATGAGTATAACCACCCTTATGAATAATGAGCAGTAGGCATGTTCCAATATTCAGATTTCCACACTCAATGAAACCACTTCCTGCCCTGAGTACTAAACACTCACTTGCTGTATCGAGCATCAACTGCCCTCCTTATACGCTTCCTTGTGCAGCAGCAGATTTACAGCCAAGTCTGCATGTGGTTAGGTGTGATAGTGGGAAGTAGAAAGTTAAATCAAAAACAGGAGAGTATACGATGTGTGTAAATATGTGTGTGTGTGTGTGTGTGTGTGCTCACCCAGACGGCAGAGGGGGCCCTGGCCAACCTGAAGAGTAAGTACGATGCGGAGAAGTCCATGGTGACCGACACCATGACGAAGCTGAGGAACGAGCTGAAGGCGCTGAAGGAGGACGCCGCCACCTTCTCCTCGCTGAGGGCCTTGTTCGCCACCAGGTCAGAGGCGTAGAGAAGCTCATCTCAGTCTACTACGTTAATGAAGGTCGCCTTATCCGCCATAAAGGGCTCCTCAGTTAGATATTATGAAAGCACACAGCAGTTGATTTCCATTTCAACAATATGCAGAATCTACATGTTCTCTATATATGATGATGATATATATATGATGATATATATATATATATATATATATATATATATATATATCTGATATATATATATATATATATATATATATATATATATATGATATATATATATATATATCATATATATATATATATATATGATATATATATATATATATATATATATATATATATATATATATATATATATATATATATATATATATCAGATACATATATATACCATGTATATCATATATGTATACATACAATATATATATATCATCATATATCTTGTCATACAACATCTTTGGCGATGGGAGCCTGTTTTTGGGGGTTTGATCACCCGCCCCCCAACATGTCTGGCGCCTACCTGGTGACCCTCCAACCCCCCCCCCCCCCCCCCCCCCCAGGTGTGACGAGTACGTCACCCAGCTGGACGAGATGCAGCGGCAGCTGATTGCAGCGGAGGACGAGAAGAAGACCCTGAACTCTCTCCTCCGGATGGCCATCCAGCAGAAGCTGGCCCTCACGCAGCGGCTGGAGGACCTGGCCTTCGACCAGGAGCAGACCCACCGCACCCGGGGGGGCCGGCTGGGCCGCACCAAGACCAGCACCCCCAAAGTAAGTCCCCCGGCCTTGGCTTCGGCCCCCCACTCAGACATAGGCTCCGCCCCTCTCAGCCTTCCTCTCTCGGGCCTCCTTTGCCCCGCGTCGCTCCTCCTCCACGACCCCGCCGCGCCCCTCAGCCCCCCCTCCCCCACGCCACATAGACCCCCCCGCGGCCCGTCATCGGCGGCGGGATCAGACGGGCCCTCGCGTCTGGAGGTCCCTCCCTCCCCCTCGCTGCGGACCCCGGCCTCGACCCCGCCCCCCGCCCCCCTGAAGCCGCCTCCCCCCCAGTGGAGCCTCGGGGTGCGGACGTTCGTGGTCGACTCCCACCGGCTGAGCGTCAACGTCTCCCCCGCTCGGCCCCGTAGCTCGAGCCCCTCCAGGCTCTACCCCCCCGACTCCCACGCCTCGCCCCCACCCACCTCCTCCTCCACCTCCTCCACCTCCAGACCCACCCAGCCTGGATCCTCCTCCCCGTACCGCTCCCCCATCCTGGGGCTCCGGCGCTCCACCTGGAGCCCGTCGCCCCGCCCTCGCCCGTTGTCCAGCCTGACTCGCTCCTCCGTCCTCTACACGCCCTCCTCCCCCTCCCCCTACTCCTCCACCCACACCTACTCCTCCACCTACTACAGCTCCTCTCCTGCGTTCACCCCCTCGAGCTCCTACCTCACCTCTGGCTCCTCCCCCTCCTACAACCACTCCACCAACTACACGCCGCTCTACCCCCGGTACTACAGCTCGTACCGGCCCCGGCACTGACCCGTTACCGGGGGCGTGGCCTCCCGCCGCTCCGTCTCCACGGGAACGCCGTGGCTCACAGAGAGGAGGACAGAGTGGTTTCCGTGCCTACGCGTTGGCCAAGGTTCTGATGTTCAGTGACTTTGCTCAGGGATTTGACAAAAGGAGCACAAGTGGCCTCGCCTTCCGTCTGTTCTGAGACTGCTGATTGGTCCACAGGAGGACGTTAATAGAGACTTTTAAACCAGAGTTTTTAGCCTTTAGGTTCTTCAGGTTGAGACCACACATGCATGAAGGGATTGAAACACAGAGACATTCGGACATGACTGTTTGGTGTTCACTGTCATAGTCTGAATGAGGGGATGTGACACATTAAACACGTCCTCTATCTTCAGTATAACATCCACTCTGAAGGGATTCTGTAAACACACACGCTGTAACCACGAGTCGTCCTCTGTGGACGAGGTCCTGGTGCCTGAGGGTTCAGGGGGATTCAACCATTAGGTCACAAGTCCAAACGTGTCTGAAACAAAGTGTTGATACCGCTTTTCAAATGCGCTGAAGACTCATTGATATTTCTTTTTACACCTATGCACATCTGGGACGTCGGCATGTCGGATTGTCATTCCTAAAAGTTTGTCACATGCAGCATCCTGAATGCATCTTGGGATTGTTGGGGAGGTTCTGGTTCATCGGGCTTTGTTCAGAGCAGACCGATCCCTTTAGTGCTTTAATTGCACTCGCAATCTCTCTTCACACACACACACACACACACACACACACACACACACACACACACACACACACACACACACACACACACCCTTTATGAGGAGACAGTTGTGGACATGGAGCGGTGGACTAGTCACCGTAATGAAAACTCTTTATTTCTTGTCCAGGGTTGTTGCCATGTCAACCCCAGCTGTCTGTCTCTAGCTCCCCCTTGTGGCGTGTTCTTGTATCGTCATGTACTCAGCTATGCATGATCACGTTTGGATGCTCTTCTACTGCAGACTCTCCCCCCCCTCTTCCTTATGAACGTGTAACCTGACAGGGAGTGCATGCTGTATGGAAACCCTCCGAGGAGGAGAGCACTCAAACCTGACGTGACTGAACGTCCTCATGTAGTCCTTTACAAGGAGTCAGCTGTGACTCTGAGTTAACGTCAGAGTTAATGTCAGCTGTGATGAGGTGAGAAAGGTCTCAACACCGACAGGCCTCCCTCCAAATAACGGGACCGGCTAATTACAGTCCTGCAACCCCACAGATACTGGATTTTTGTTCTTCTTTTTAGCCCAAAAATGAGATTAATTGATTGCTGTCATATGAGAATTTCAATAAAAAATAGCAAACATGTAGATGAAAAAATGAAGATGGTAACCAACCCCACCTTCAAGTTTATAAACCATTATAAATGTTAACCATTCATTTAAACAAAAGAAAAGCTGACATTAAGTCAAACTCCTCCAACCCGTCATGAGTGAAGCTGCTCTTCCTCAGAGAGATGCAAACCCACAAAGAAGATATGATTACACAAATCTATCTATAAGTCCCATTCTCTTCTTCGTTGGTTTTTGGACCTTTTTATCCTCCTGTTACCTTCACATGTATATCATCTTTTACCCGTCGGGTCAATTTGACCCCAGCTATTAAAACCTGCAGAGAATTATTAGAATTAATATTGTTTCCCAAGTTTATGTTTGTTTGTTGATACCTAAACAGCCTTTAAATAAATACAACAGTTGATATTTCTTATGTGTTTTACACATTGAGAAACAGCCTAGGGTCAAATTTACAAATTTCTAAGTTGTGTTCAGGACAGTGAAAACATCTCAACATGTGAATTTGATGTTTTCCCAATAAATTAGGAAAAGTCATGAAATATGAAGTAAAAAAAAGTATGTCAATAATTTTTTTAGAGACGTTAAACATTGAATGGGGTCAAATTGACCCCAAAGGTCACAGGAGGGATACAATAGACTTCTTTATCTTCTTTATCTCGACACTGCACCTAACTCAGGGAGCGAGACCGACGCCTCGTTCAGCCGATAAGAGACGACAAACCAGAACGACGAGTAAAGATTAGAAGATGGATGTGCATTAGATCTGAGTGTTCAGTACAGAGGACAAGACGTGGTAGTGGATTAGATCCCAATACATTTGAACTGGTTTTAATACTGTATATACATTGAGATGCAACTGCAGTGATGGTTGTTTTGCAGCCAGTTTCTCCAGAATATTTTAGTTATTTTCTGCTAAGTCAAACATTTCTGATATCTTTGCCTTTGAGAATCAGAACCGGCTGTTGCCATGGCGACCCCGGCCTGCAGCCTGTGGTTCCAGACACCTGGAGACTCTCTGTCTAGCAGCCGCTGTGTTCGGGTGGTTAACTAGTCACCTCCACCTCTGTACTGGACACACGACTCATGTCCGTCTTCTCGTTTTGACTTCAGGGGACGGCTAACTCATTTCTGAACTGGAAAAATAATCCTATGTGAGATATCTGATAGTTCTGTTTGTGTGTGCCTTAAAGGTCCTTACAGCACCTACAGTGTAGCCGAGGAGCAAATGTCTGGGAATAATGTGTTCCTTCATTTCATTTCTCATGTCCACATATCCTCCTCCTTCTCCTGTCATCTGAACCTTTAATGGGGACTTTTGTCTTTATTTATTTCTTTTCCAAACTATTCATCCAGACTATTACAAATGTCTGTTGACTTTTGTCAAAACATTGTAAATATGCACCTTTTTTTGCCTCTAACATGAATGTTTCGTATTATGCAACATGGGGCAGAACCTCACTTGACGGGCGTCGGCATTTTACAAACATTTCGGATTGGCTCCTTTAAAAAGTTGTATTTGCCGCGACAGGTTCACATATTGCTCTTATTTTTATAACTCTGAAGCTCTTTGTCTCCTTTCATATTTGTAATGAGCAAATAGCAATTTCTGTATGCTAACTGCTTTGTTGATAATTTTGTAATAGTGCATTATGAAAGAAGAAGTATGACCACGACATGTATTAGAAACACAGAACCTCTCCTGGTCTTTAGAGGTTGGGACATGTGTCATTTCAATCAGACGGACAGGGGGACATTGACAAGACTTCTGTTAAGGGACCAAACCAGTGTTCTACTTGTTTAAACGAGGAGCACCGATCACACACCGCACTGCGGACCATTATTCTGAAGGATGCTGTGTGGTTCCAGATTGTTCTTGCATCTCTGTTTCCCACCTGGGCGTTTCCGTCACTGAGTAGCTCGGATCGTTCTCTAGAGGAAAATGACAAAAATAAAAAAATATTTGCTTTTAGAAGCAATTCTTTGGAGAAAACTCAGAGTCTGTCTGCAGGAGCGGCGTGGAGATGGAGAGCCGAGAGATGCGTAAGATTAGTTTAAAACTGACTACATCTAATACACGCTGTTTTGTTTTATCAGAGCATTAAGAGCCATTTTAAAGGCCCGAAAGCATCCTGCACAATGAAAGTGTTTCATACTTCACACCTGTTTCTTTTTTTTTACTTTTTAACTAATATAAGGAAGGAAACGTACGTTTAAAATATCTGAATCTGCTCTTTTGTTTAACAGAATATGATTTTACAGAGCAAACCAAATAATTACATGTCTAGTTAATTAAACAATTAATTAATTAGCAGGTTATCTATTACAATGGCGCACCAAAAAACATTTTAACTGCAGATTTTTCTCTTGGGGGAGGAGGACGCCCAGACCCAATGTCTCCTCGTATCTTTTATTCACTGTAGACATTCTGAATGTACTAATGATCGCTAAACCCGGCCGATACAGAGAGCATTGATACGACGGGGTGGAGCTAACTACAACACAGAACAATAAATAAGGCGTTTTTTTCAGAACAAAATGTGACAAAATGTAACTTTAATGAGGTGTGAAAGGGTCAGACAGAACAAGGTCAAGAAGTCGGTACTTCATTCATAAGTATACATGTTACTGTCCTGCAAATATTTCAGAATAAAAGCCTTGTATCAAGAAACGCTGTCCATGAAATGATGTGATAGGATTTGAACCAGAACCAGTTAATAATGAATCTAACTTTATTCTATGTCTGTGACATGTTCTGCAGACATGTAACCGGTGGTAACGTTCCTGGTGTAACGCCAATGTTCCATCTAAAGATCCCACGTCTCTAGATTGGGAGTCCAAAGGATTTCTCCATAAATAAGCTGTATTGCCCAAAATGACAATTCTGAGGCTTTTTTATCAACTTGAGCACCTATTTCTCATCAGAAGTTACAAAATAAATTCCATTCATAAGTCAATTTATTTTCATTGAACAACCATCATATTTGTAAGAGACATTTCTATATGCCAGAGTAAATCATGTCTTTGTTGTGCGCCGCATAATGTGATGATGTCCTCTGTTCTGTTCACCGTCCTCCTCTAAGCTGTCGTGATCTGCTCAGTGACGGAAATGTTCCAGGATGTGATGATGCAGAACGTCATGTCAGCAACCGTCTGTTGTCACTAGCATTGTTACTTCAATAACAATGTCCTGAAATGTCACATAATGGGAGCCTGAAAAAAAGGGAAATTATTCACAAATATACAAGGTTACAGTGATGTGTTTGGGGATTGTCAGCATAATGTTGATATGTTTTAAGGATTAATCCACTGGTATTGTCTCATGAGCACCACTAATGACACAGCCTCAGACACGCGGTTCACTCATTCATTTCAGATGAACACCCACGCTTCTCTTTGTTGAGTTAATTGAAATGACTCTGAAGGGAAGGACCATTGGCCTTTGTGTTGGTTGAGCTGTAAGAAGGAAACCAGTGTGACCTCCTCTCTGTGACCCCCTGCTCCGGCCTCTCAGACACAGTCAGACCCACACGGTGGACCCCCGTCGCCCCGTCCCCCGCCCACATGATCACTGCAACATGTTGATCACATCCACCCAATGAGACGATCAGAGGTCACCAGAGGTCACCAGAGGTCACCAGAGGTCACCAGAGGTCATCAGAGGTCCTCAGAGGTCCTCAGAGGTCACCAGAGGTCATCAGAGGTCTGTCAAATGATGTGTTCTGCCCCCTGATACACCGACTGGAACAGCAGGTGTGTGTTTCCCCCATCTACTGGTTCAGAGTCTCCCTCAGATGTTGAAGTTGACCCGGCTGCACTTTGATTCGTGGCAGCCATCCTTGGAGGGAATGATCCGCATCATTCATACATGTAGGTCAAATACATGTTAACTGGGGTTGGAGATACATATTACAGTTGGAAATTGCAAAATTCCAGTCCAAACAGCATTTTAACAAATGTAAAAGTGTAGCGAGGATTATACCTCTTTAAGAAAACCTTCTCTTCCCCAAAAGCACAAGAGCGTTCAGGTTGAGCTCCGGCCACTTGGCTGCAGCCGGTCCAGAGGGAGGAACTGACCTCTTCTGTTAAAAGAAGGGGAAATAACACAAGGAGAAACATCTGGTGGTATTATAAAAGGTAAAGTCATTGTGATGTTACATGTCAACCAGCGGTGGGTTAACGTTGTGACCATCATGCAGGGTTTGCATTCTAACAGTGAAGAAGTGCTGCAGGCACTTGTTCTCCTGCAGAATGTAAACTCTGGATCAAGTTCAACTTCTTCAGAAAAAACATGAAAGAAATGTACACTTCAGCTCTGAGTGGAGTCATGTGGCCCTCATGGGGGGGGGGGGGGGGGGGGGTCTGCTGATCCAGAGGAAGGTGGCTTTGTGGCTCATCCCCTTTATTTAAAATCAAATCATCTTCTAGAAATGTCTGTCTGTCTAAACCTCCAATCTCCTGTCACTGTATCACTTTGCAACATCGACCACTTCCCACAACACTTTTATTTGGTTATACTCAGACCTCCGTGAGGGATGCGTCCAGTCAGCAGCTCCTCTGACTGCTGCAGCACCAGACTGTTAATGCCCCCCACCGATGTGTCCGATGCCTGTTGCTTTCTGACCACTTTATATGCACGTGTACAAGTATTTCAAAGCTTTAACTGTACAGTGGTTTGTTAATATATTGTAAATATCTATACATTAATACTGTGTGTTGTATTTTGTGATTGCACGGTTGATCTCCATCCTCCGCCTTAATTCTGTACAAGAATATTGTTTTCCATAATATCCATCTGTAGTTACTTCAGTATTCTGACCAGGACCGAAGTCACACAGCAAAACTCTCAAACTATAGAAAATGAGTTCATCTGACGACATCAAAATGATCAATTCTACCCAATCTGTGTCCAACGGTTCCGTTAGCCGTGGACGTGACATCAGATCCTGAAGCCGGTCGGGTGTTGATGAGGAACGCTGCAGACGGGAGTCACCAAACGGGCTGCAATGTGACGCCTCGGCATCAATGTGCGTTGACTAAAGTGTGTGTTGTCGCCACTGAGAAGTCGGATTGTTTTTCTAAAGCTGCGTTCACAATATTTTGTACATTACATGTCATTTGGCTGAGGCTTTAAACCAAAGCGACTTACAATCCTGTTACATTCTACACCGTAGAGCAGCTACAGGGAGACACTCAGGGTTAAGTGTCTTGCTCAAGGACACGTCGACTAGGGCGGGGTTTGAACCTCCAACCTCGTGATTGAAAGACAGGCCTGCTACCCACTGACCCACAGTCGCCCGTGGCGGGAAAGGTTGAGATTGACGCAAGTTTTCGCTGGGATTTTTTTTTCCTCAAGTGAAAATCTTTAAAGTTTGACGAAAAATTTGCCCGTCGCTGCTCCCGTAGCGCCGGGCGCGGCCGTCGTTCTGACGTCGTCGCTGAACGACGCCGCGCCGTGCGATCCTCCGGGAGGTGAACCCGAACACGAGGGCGTTTCACGTACCGACCCGTGTGGGACGTCCACAACAAGTATGAAGCAGAACTCGTGGTCATTTCCTCCGTGGTGGACGGCGGATGGCGGGAGGGATAACCGTTTCCACGGAGTAACGCCACGGAAATAAACCACGGCCGCCTCTGAGGCGCGAACGACGCGAATGAGCCAAAAATAGTCAAGCGAGTAACAATATTAAGCACCAAAGATCAAGTGGAAGGTAAATCTAAACTCTGTATTCCGCTCTCAGTGGCGAAAACCAACACTGGTCAATGACCTATATTGGCCCGATGAGGCCCGTCACACACGGGCGGTGCAGGTGAGGGGCCGTCACCTGTGGAGGCCGTTAGTGACGACTGGGCGGTGCTTAGTGGGGTCGCCCACACCACACCTCTGATGTGGCCGCTCAGTTGAACTCCATGGAAGGCGAAGATGCAAAATGAAAACGCTCACGTTCCCCGTTAACCTCACTGACTTGTGGGTATCTCTCTTTCCTTCGGACCAGCGTTCATTGACCTTCATGGTGACCTCTGCAGTGTGCCGGTGTGCGTCTGTGTGTCTAACGGTGTCAGTCTCTTGCAGATCGTCAGTAGCCTTCTGCCACAGTGCCGCTCTGCATACCCTCCCCACAGCTGAGGGCCGCTCCACTCCTTCACAGGTAAAACATCATCGTGGTCACACGGCGCTCTGGACACGGGGAGGGAGCTCCAGTCACCGGATTCAGATTAACCGTCAACGTTTATGTGTTCGGACATTCCACGTTGGTGATCCTACAATCAGTGGACAACTTGTCTAGCAGCCTCTACCCCCAGTGTGTGTTACAACTTTTTTTATTCACTTTTTTTCCCGCGGCCCGGGACCAACTGAGCCGCGGCCCGGTACCGGTGTATCCGGTCGTTTTTCAAAATAAAATATTTTTCCGACTGATTAAAAAAAAAAAATTACTACAACTTCTTTTATTCACTTTTTTTTCCCGCGGCTCAGTTGGTACCGGGCCGCGGGAAAAAAAGAGTTTGGGGTGTTTGGGGCCCTGTTTTAAATGATTACCTTTGCCTTTCATATTCTTTACCATGGACACATGCATCCCCCTGCCACATGCAGCTAAACCGCCACAGCCGGTCCCTGGGCCTCGTGGTCTCTTTGAAGCCCTGCAGGCCTCTTCACTGCAGGTCAACCAGCTCTCTACTCCTGCTCTCTTGTGCTCACAGAAGTGTGTCGGCTTGTGGATCTCTGGCTCCACACACCATGAGTGCCTCCTGCCAGGCGTCCTCCGTCTCTGGGGGACACCTTCAGACCCGTGGCTCTGTTGACCAGAAGACTTTCCCAACACACTGTCCAGAGGGCCGTACCCTGAGCCTCAAAGCCTGGCTCACTCTTAACTAGCTTTGGAGAAGTGATGTGATGCTGCCAGCAGAGCAACGTGAATCTACTCACACGTCCATGACATCTGCAGAACTTACGTATCCACAAATTCATCCGTTCAGTTTGGGTATAATTGAATAATCAAACTCTAGTTAATCAACTCTTCTTTTGGTGTTTCCTCCCGTGGTTCCTCTGTGTCACATACACATAAACCTCTATGTTAACCCTGGTTTGCATTTCATAAAGCATGTGTAGCTGTGGAGGTTCTGATGCTTCTTTTGAACCCATGTAGAGCCTATAGAGTACAGCAGTCTTCATGTTTTCATCCCGTTGACCTATATTATTCCTACACACGTTTGCCTAGTCATCACCTGCAAGGATAAGCACAAACTGAAGCCATGCATTCCACCAGCCTGCTGGGTGACTGAGCGTCACACAGAAGCCTCAGAGCGGAGCGTACAGCGGCTCCACGAGGCCGACCTGTTCATGGACCCATCATGGCCTCCTGCTCACCTTGAGTGTCTCTTCTGTGCTTTTCACTCTGAAATGTGACTTTATCGCTAATCCACCAATACTTGCTGCAGTCTCTCAACTTCCAACGGGATCTAACTGCATACAGCTGGAGTCTGGGAGGGAATATTGCAATTCATTTGAAAGCCACTTGCGTTTGGATCGTTGCACTTTACTTGACTTTAGGCTCTTTGACGTCTAACCCATCCTGAGTCTGTAGGTTCTGATCAGACTCTGGCATGAAGCTGATGAGAGGGTTTATTCGCTTCATTCATTTACTATACCGCGCAGCACTGGGACATAAAGGAGGATATACACTTCTACAGGTTGCATCCTGCAAGTGTTCCTGCATTTAGTCTGTGAAGGAACAGATGAAGAGGGATATTTTAGTCGTATTTATTCTCTGACTTTACCAAACTGGGCTGTACAGGATGATACTATTATTTAATTGAAACAAGATGGACCTGTGGAGAAGAGTGTATTCAGCATTAATGAGCCATCTTGTTGTAATATGTTTGTTTCAGACAATTCCCCCCAAAGCATCCCTTTCAAATCATAAATAAACTACTCATACTCACATTTGCTTTTCTGCCTTCTGACTGTAAGGAAAGCTCTGTAGGAAAACATGGCGTTGGTTATGTAATTCATTAGTCTAAATATCTAAACTCTGAGTTTGCTGGTTTCCATGTGGGAGAAAGAGCATCATAAAGTTGGTGAAGGTGAGGAGGCCGTACTGGAGCATACCTTGATTGTACGGCCTGAAGGACGGCTGAGACCACCTGCTCCTCTATGGAGGGTCACAGTGTTGTCTTTTTAAGATGAAATGACGAATATCATAAACCAGAAATTACCTATGAAATTATTTATTCCCTGCGCAGAGAAGAGGCATCATTAAACATAATCATCATTCATCGTTATCCATATATATATATATATATATATATATATATATATATATATATATATATATGTATATATATTTATATGTATATATATATATATACATATATATACGCCATCTTGTTTCAATTAAATAATATGTATATATATATATTTATATGTATATATATATATGTGTATATGTTATATACACATATATATATATACATATATATGTGAATATGTATATATATATATACACATATATATATATATATATATATATATATATATATATATATATATATATATGTATATGTAAACGGTGTCAGCTGTTAGCCCAGTTATCAGCCGTCACCACGTTGAGGGGCAATAGATACGGCTCTCTATTTCTATTTCGTCTCCTTTGAGTCTAAAGTAGAAAGTGAGGCGTGACGTTAGTTATCTGGCCTGAGCTCTAGAAACTAGAATAAAGCTGGAAGGAAAGAAGACGTGGTGCGGAGCCGGAGAAAATGTCCGGAGACGAACATTTAAAATAAACTCTCTCTCTGGGCTAAAGTCTCTTTCTAGGCTGAACTCTCTTTCTGGGCTAAACTCTCTTTCTGGGGTAAAGTCTCTTTCTGGGCTAAAGTCTCTTTCTGGGCTAAACTCTCTTTCTGGGCTAAACTCTCTTTCTGGGCTAAACTCTCTCTGGGCTAAACTCTCTTTCTGGGCTGAACTCTCTTTCTGGGGTAAAGTCTCTTTCTGGGCTAAAGTCTCTCTCTGGGCTAAACTCTCTTTCTGGGCTAAACTCTCTCTGGGCTAAACTCTCTCTGGGCTAAACTCTCTCTCTGGGCTAAAGTCTCTCTCTGGGCTAAACTCTCTTTCTGGGCTGAACTCTCTTTCTGGGCTGAACTCTCTTTCTGGGCTAAACTCTCTCTGGGCTAAACTCTCTCTGGGCTAAACTCTCTCTCTGGGCGTCGGCCTCCTGTCAATAATTCATGTGGAGATACAAATGTTCTGCCTCCCTTTGAGGACCTCGTGGTCATTAGTGCGGGGGGGGGGGGGGGGGGGGGTCCTCTCTCGGGCGATGGACTGCTCCACTTCAACGAGCTCTAAATATGTTCCTCAACTTATTGCCGTGTCAGACCTCGTTCTCCTTGGAGCACGTCTCGGTGTCAGCTCTCCTTCCTCGCTCCTCTTCATCCCATTTGACCCAGAAGCTCCAGGTGGAGGGGCTCGGTGTCGTCAGGTGAGGAGAGCTTAGCCTCGTGGCCCGGCTCGGTTACATCAGGGGCCAACCGGTCCTGCTTCATGTGCAGCTCCCCGTCCTCTCTCCAGAGGAACGTCCTCCTCCCATCATCAAACATCTCATTCATACCGAGTCACCCTCTTAACGATAAGACATCATACAACCAACATTACAGTTACACATATGATACAGTGATCATACGTTTCTATGCTTTATAATAGATTCTGAACATTCCTCATCATATAATGTACATTATCTTTCTATATGCATACATTTAAGACTTTTCTTTTTACATGTGCATCAAATCCACTATAACTCAACAATCTCTAGACAAGTTCTAAATGGATTTATGAAAGTCTATTGGAACATTTCCACTGACCACACCCCTTTGTGGGCGTGGATAAGAACTCCTGCGTTGCTGTCGGTTCTGAAGTTTCATATTTTAACCACTAGAGGTCGCAAGAGTATCAGGACAGTGCTCACTGCAGGGGAGCTGAACGGGAGCTTTTAAAGCGCCTAACGTCAACCAAGTAAGCCTCACTGCCTACCACAGCCGTATACCTGCTGACCATGATGACCCATGATGACCCATGATGACCTCTAATGACCCATGATGACCCTTAATGACCCATGATGACCTCTAATGACCCATGATGACCCATGATGACCTCTAATGACCCATGATGACCCTTAATGACCCATGATGATCCATGATGACCCATGATGACCTCTAATGACCCATGATGATCCATGATGACCCATGATGACCTCTAATGACCCATGATGACCCATGATGACCCATGATGACCCATGATGACCCTTAATGACCCATGATGACCCTTAATGACCCATGATGACCCTTAATGACCCATGATGACCCTTAATGATCCATGATGACCTCTAATGACCCATGATGACCTCTGACCCATGATGAACCTTAATGACCCATGATGACCCATGATGACCTCTAATGATCCATGATGACCCATGATGACCTCTGACCCATGATGACCCTTAATGACCCATGATGATCCATGATGACCTCTAATGACCCATGATGACCCATGATGACCTCTGACCCATGATGACCCATGATGACCTCTGACCCATGATGACCCTTAATGACCCATGATGATCCATGATGACCTCTAATGACCCATGATGACCCTTAATGACCCATGATGACCTTTAAATATGTTCTTAGATGTCTTAAATCTTTGACTTTGATGTGACTTTCTGGACAGCTGATCACACAAAACATCAACGTTGCCCCAGCTGGGCGGATCGAGGAGCGGATCAGGTGCCGAGCGTCTCTCCGGTCTTCGTCTCCTGACGATGAGGACGAGCGGTCCCTTTGTTAACTCTTCATCTTCACGTGAACAGACGAACAACACGAGCCACAGTTGTGAATGAAGAGCTGACGTCTTCAGTCCTTTGCAAAGCACAACGCACAAAGCCCCCCCCCCCCCCACTCTCTCTCTCTCTCTCTCCTCATTCGGCCGAGTCAGACCAGCAACCAGCATCCATCAGGGGCTACAGGTGTTAAATAAAAGTGATGTTGCTGCCGCCATAAAACGTGCTGCTGCAGCCCGACTCGCTGTGTGGATGATTTATTCATCCGCTGACAAAACCTGAGCGCCAACATCGACCCTCTCCCCTCTCACCGGGGATCAACCTCTCTCCTCTCCTCTCCTCTCCTCTCCTCTCCTCTCCTCAGCAGCCTCCTCTCCTCTCCTCTCCTCTCCTCTCCTCAGCAGCCTCCTCTCCTCTCCTCCTCCTCCCTCCTCCCCTCCTCCTCCTCCTCCTCCTCTCCTCCCTCCTCCTCCCCCTCTCCTCTCCTCTCCTCCTCCTCTCTCCTCTCCTCTCCTCCTCAGCAGCCTCCTCCTCCTCCTCCTCTCCCCTCCTCTCCTCTCCTCTCCTCTCCTCTCCTCTCCCCTCCTCTCCTCTCCTCAGCAGCCTCCTCTCCTCTCCTCTCCTCTCCTCTCCCCTCCTCTCCTCCTTTTCATAGTACTCAAAGACGCTTTAAAACACATAATTAAAAAATCCTAAAAGCTATGCATTCAAAATTACAATAAAAACAAACGATAATAAATAACGTCTGACCGCTGCAGGTTGAATTCCCTTCAAGCTGCATTCTGAATCCATCCTTCTCTTAACTCACCTTTTCACCATTATTCGTTCTATTTGACATGATTTTCGTGGCCAGCCTGAAAAAATAATAAAAACGCGTCTCTGTTATTGTTCAGGGGGCGGGGCCACATGTGGAGGCGGGCCGTAGAACACACCGACATGTGCAGCGGAGCCGGGGATCGAACCCCCGACATCTGTTAGATATGAGCAATAAGGATTATTTCATCCTGTCCTCAGAGGACGTGTGAAGTGGGAGGATTGTTCTGTCGGGGGGGGGGGGGGGGGGCTCTCGTGATGGATTGCCTCCATCGACCCGCTCCAGACGCTCCGCTGTGGTTCTACGTGAGGAGAATGAGCCGGACCTCTGGAGGAGCCGGTAAACACTCAGGAGGAGAGGGAGGGAACGCTGCTGTCTGCTGCTCCTCCTCCAGCTCCTCCTCCAGCTCCTCCTCCAGCTCCTCCTCCAGCTCCTCTCCACGGAGGAAACCACTAGTCCCTTGAAACAACTCAGAGGAAACCACTAGTCCCTTGAAACAACTTATTCAATTCAATTCAGTTCAGTTTATTTGTATAGCCCATTTTTTACAAATTTGAAATTTGCCTCAGAGTGCTTTACAATCTGTAGACAGACATCCACTCAGCTCCTCTCCTCTCTCCTCTCTCCTCTCTCCTCTCTCCTCTCTCCTCTCTCCTTATGGACGTTGAGGATACACTGAGCTCCTCTCTCCTCTCTCCTTATGGACGCTAGGATACACTGAGCTCCTCTCTCCTCTCCTCTCTCTCCTCTCCTCTCTCCTCTCTCCTCTCTCCTTATGGACGTTTAGGATACACTGAGCTCCTCTCTCCTCTCTCCTTATGGACGCTTAGGATACACTGAGCTCCTCTCTCCTCTCCTCTCTCCTTATGGACGCTTAGGATACACTGAGCTCCTCTCTCCTCTCTCCTTATGGACGCTTAGGATACACTGAGCTCCTCTCTCCTCTCTCCTTATGGACGTTGAGGATACACTGAGCTCCTCTCTCCTCTCTCCTTATGGACGTTTAGGATACACTGAGCTCCTCTCTCCTCTCCTCTCTCCTTATGGACGTTTAGGATACACTGAGCTCCTCTCTCCTCTCCTCTCTCCTCTCCTCTCTCCTCATGGACGTTTAGGATACACTGAGCTCCTCTCTCCTCTCTCCTCTCCTCTCTCCTTATGGACGTTTAGGACACACTGAGCTCCTCTCTCCTCTCCTCTCTCCTCATGGAGTCGTGTCTTCACGTCTCATCAGGTCCATTTGGACCTGTCTGGGTCTGAAGATGGTTCTGGGTTCTTGCCCCTGCTTCCTGCATCTATCCTCTGGCGTGGACCTGGTTTCCTTCCCCCAATGGCCTTGCCTCCTGCCTCCTGCCTCCTAGGCCTGACGAGTAACGGAAAACACTGGAGCCTCCATTTCCCAGAGTGCAACTGGGCGGCATCTTTCCTACCGGCTTCTCCAGAGACACCTGATGAACGGTTTAGTGCCCGCTCCGTGAAGGTGTGAACACACACAAGTGTAACAGTGTGTGTGTGTGTGTGTGTGTGTGTGTGTGTGAGGCGTAAACGTGAAGGACCTCATCCCTCCTTACTTTGGGGTCACGGAGGTTAAAGACAGAAATGATGACGCAACGTGAGAGTTTCACCTTTTTGCTTTTATTCAGGTAGCAGCACCAATCAGGACCGAGCTACGTACACACACACACACACACACACACACACACACACACACACACACACACACACACACACACGTTCAGAACAAAGTCACACACACACGCATAACCGCATCGAGCCCGCCTGTCATGAGAGAGAGAAAGAGAGAGAGAGAGAGAGAGAGAGAGAGAGAGAGAGAGAGAGAGAGAGAGAGAGAGAGAGACCACAACGTGTCTCATCTTCAGCTCTCTAAGCTCCTCTTACCTTCACATGTATAACATCTTTTACCTCTTGGGGTCAATTTGACCACAACAATTAAAACCTAGAGAAAATGATTAGAATTAATATTGTTTCCCAAGTTTATGTTTGTTTGTTGATACATAAACAGCCTTTGAATAAATAATAAAGTTGATATTTCTGATATGTTTCACAGTGATAAACAGCCTGGGGTCAGACTGTTCAGGACATTAAAACATATCATCATGTGAATGTTATATTTTCCCAGTTGTCCCCAATAAATTAGCAAAAGTCAAGAAATATGAATCAAAACAAATTATGCCAATCTTTTTTTAGAGACGTTAAACTTTGAATGAGGTCAAATTGACCCCAAAGGTCACAGGAGGGTTACACTTTTTGCTCAGCATTGTCTCACACACACACACACACACACACACACACACACACACACACACACACACACACACGTTACTCACTGCCGACCGCCCGATCTCTGGCCACACGCATATGGCAATGTCTGTTGTGTCAGTCGTTGAGGCCCCGGGGTCTCGGGGTCTCGGGGTCTCGGGGTCTCGGGCCGCTCGCCTCCTCCTCCACAGCTTTACATCCCCCCCCCTCCCCCCCCACTCGGGGTCAAACGCTATAACAAAGTATCCTGGTGGCCTCCCGTGGGGGCGTGTCTGTTGACCCCTCCTCCCCCAGTGTCAGTAGTTCTGGGCGGGGGGGCGGGGCCTGTTCTGTCGTGACCCCTCCTCCCCCAGTGTCAGTAGTCCGGGCGGGGGGGCGGGGCCTGCCCGGCGGCTAGCTGTTGTTCTCGGCCGTCATGTACTTGAGGGCGGCGAAGCCGTAGCGCCGCGACATGTTCTGCTGGAACTCCTCCTTCAGCGTCTTCAGGCAGACGCGGTACGGCTTGTTGGAGCGGAACTTAGTGATGTCGAAGCTGGGAGCGTGAGGCATGTGGATCATGAAGGCGTTGGGCAGCACCACAAACTCATACTCCTGCAGGGGGAGGAGGGGGAGGAGGGGAGGAGGGGAGGAGGAGAGGGAGGAGGAGGAGGAGGGGGAGAGGAGGGAGAGGAGGAGGGGAGAGGAGAGGAGGAGGGGAGGGAGGGAGAGGAGGAGGGAGGAGGGAGGAGGAGGAGGGGAGGGAGGGGAGAGGAGGGAGGGAGAGGAGGGGAGGAGGAGAGGGGAGGAGGGAGGGAGGAGAGGGAGAGGGGAGGGAGGAGGGGAGGAGGGAGAGGAGGGAGGAGGGGAGGAGGGAGAGGGGAGGAGGGGAGGAGGGAGAGGGAGAGGGAGGGGAGGGAGGAGGAGGGAGAGGAGGAGAGGAGAGAGAGGAGGGAGGAGGGGAGGAGAGGAGAGGAGGAGAGGAGGGGAGAGGAGGAGAGGAGAGGAGGAGAGGAGGGGAGGAGGGGAGGAGGAGAGGAGGGGGAGGGGGAGAGGAGGAGAGGAGAGGAGGGGGAGAGGAGGAGGAGAGGAGGAGAGGAGGAGGAGGGGAGAGGAGGGGAGGAGGCGGGGGAGGAGGGGGAGGAGGGGGAGGAGGGGGAGGAGGGGGAGCGTCAATTCGTCTTTTTCTTTCCTCCACTTTGACACGGCTACAGGGTTCTTACTCATGTTGACCGGTGGGTTTCCAGGACTTTTCCAGGACTTTAAACCAAATTTCCATGACCAAATCTCGGTTTATACATGTAAAAGTGAGAACATTTAGTATTTAAAATGTGAATTCCAAAGCATACAGTATTCATTTAATGAAACAAATGAATAAGAGACAATATTTTATTTAAAGAATAAACTTTTGCTTCCCGAGTTATGGCCATCAAACTTCCCAGTTACGGTGCGTTCACTTGCAACGCGGGAAAAAAATAAAATTGCGCCGCCAGTATGAGAGCGTACGCCGGCTTATATTTTGAGTCTCTTTCTAAAACATATTCATTATTTCAAACTAAATGAACAAGTGAATATAACAAATTTCCAGGACTTTTCCAAAACTTTTATGATTTAAGTTTTTTCCATGATTTTTCCAGGCCTGGAAATGACCATTTTAAAAGTCCATGACTTTTCCAGGTTTTCCATGACCGTACCTGTAGATATTGTTTTTGCGTGAACTGCGTTGCGTTAAAACACGGAGGACCCGTTTCCCGAGACGTTTATCCGACAGGTGGACATTTCCCATGGAGGAGCTCACCTGTGCGTCCAGCTCCATGATGTGAGCCACCTTGTTCCAGCCGAAGCCCACGAAGCGGCGGTCGTACTCGGGGCTGTCCCGCCTCACCATGACGTAGGGCTCAAAGTCCGCCTCCCACTGGACCCTGTAGGGCGTGGTGGCCGTCCGCCACTTGGCGAAGTTAGTGGGGGCGTGGCCTTTAGTCCACACGTGATACCTGGGGAGAGGAGAGGATGGACCAAACCACAGCTGAAGGACTGAAGGATGTGAGGGGGGGGGTCTACAGTAATTGGTGGCGTTGGGATTTGAAGGGACGCCTCGACTCCACTGTGGATGAATAGAAGGAGCAACACCTGCACCTCACACAGGGGCATGAAGAGCGTGGCTCACCTGAAGGTGAAGAGCGTGGCTCACCTGAAGGTGAAGAGCGTGGCTCACCTGAAGGTGAAGAGCGTGGCTCACCTGAAGGTGAAGAGCGTGGCTCACCTGAAGGTGAAGAGCGTGCCCATGTCCAGCTGGGAGAGCAGCTCCGCCTTGGACTTGGGGTACGACAGACGATACCGCAGCGTCTCGAAGGCCGGGACCACCAGGGCCTTCTTGGAGTTGGCCATGTCCAGCTGCACCACCGACTTCCTACAGCACACACACACACACACACACACACACACACACACACACACACACACACACACACACACACACACACACACACACACACACACACACACACACACACACACACACACACACACACACACACACACACCATCTATTGTTCATCTGGTCAAATGACATCTATTGTTCATCTGGTCACATGACATCTATTGTTCACCACATGACATCTATTGTTCACCACATGACATCTATTGTTCACCACATGACATCTATTGTTCACCACATGACATCTATTGTTCACCACATGACATCTATTGTTCACCACATGACATCTATTGCTCATCTGGTCACATGACATCTATTGTTCATCTGGTCACATGACATCTATTGTTCATCTGGTCACATGACATCTATTGTTCATCTGGTCACATGACATCTATTGTTCATCTGGTCACATGACATCTATTGTTCACCACATGACATCTATTGCTCATCTGGTCACATTCGTAATTTGTGAAAATGGGCTATAGAAATAAACTGAATTGAAAATTTAATTAACGCAAGATCAAAAAAAAAAAAATCTCTAGGAAAGATTCACATTTGTCTTTATAAATCTAAAGCTAGTAAATAAACGAAGCGTCGCGGCGTCAGGACGCGCCCGCCTGGTTCTCCCGCTCACCTGAGGTACTCGTACAGGCCGTACATGGGCAGGAAGTCGATGTCGGACAGGAACATGTAGGGCGTGTTGACGTGGCGCATGGCCACGTTGCGCAGCAGGTTGACGGGGTAGAACTGCCCCTCCTTGTACACGATGTGGTAGCCCACGTTCCCGCGGCTCATCAGCACCTCGGAGCCCTGGGCGTAGCGCAGGAACTGCTGCGCCTCGGCGTCGGACAGGTAGAGCGCCAGGCTGATGGGGCCCTCCCAGTGCTTACAGATGGCCTCCAGCATCTGGAGCCTGCAGGGGAGAGACACACCATCAGTCGCCTTGGAGACCCCAGAGGAACCGTCACTCATCCGTGGGAAATATTTATTCCCTTTTTTCTATATCTTGGGATTTCCTGATCCGAAGTGAGGTCAAAGGTCAGGGATGTCGTATGCGTACAGATGGTAAAGCTCTTTGAGGCAAATTTGTATTATTGGGCGATATAAAATGAACCGAATTGAAATAACTACAAATGATCGACCTCTGTGAAAGAATAACTTACATTTCATTCTGGATTTGGTGACCTGACAATTTAGATTCATGTGTCGAGGGATGAGTTCCCTCTGGGTTTAGTTTGTTTATGATGCTTTATGAATATAAATATATAAGTCCACGTAGGGTGGATGGGGTCAGGCAGACACAGGACAAGCAACATTAAGTCAACATATTTTAACATTATGTATGTATATATACATATACATATACATATATATATATGTATATATATAATATATATTATATATACATTATATTATATATATATATATATATTATATTATATTACATCTACTGATTTGAAGCCATATCTTACTAAAACTATTCAATTAGTTTTGTTTCAATTTACAACGTTCACCACATAATTCAAACTGCAACCGTAATACTGGAGAACATATTCATACAGTAATTGATAATATAAGTGAATTGTATGGGGATGTCATTTCTAGGATACAGGGTTGCATTAAGGAGCTTCTGAATGCACGTTCTCCAAACCTCACATGTCGACTCCTGTCAAGGAAAATACGACAACACATGTTCTAAAACACAAACTTCTCTAAAAACATTCAGAAAGTGTCTTTATCCATGTGAGCATTGAACCGCGTGGCGTTTCCAACGGTTTGTTTCTGTGGGACTTTAACAAGTCAGAGTCTACACACCCTTACACTACACATTGAGTCTACACACCCTTACACTACACATTGAGTCTACACACCCTTACACTACACATTGAGTCTACACACCCTTACAGTACACATTGAGTCTACACACCCTTACACTACACATTGAGTCTACACACCCTTACAGTACACATTGAGTCTACACACCCTTACACTACACATTGAGTCTACACACCCTTACACTACACATTGAGTCTACACACCCTTACAGTACACATTGAGTCTACACACCCTTACAGTACACATTGAGTCTACACACCCTTACAGTACACATTGAGTCTACACACCCTTGAGTCTACACACCCTTACACACATTGAGTCTACACACCCTTACAGTACACATTGAGTCTACACACCCTTACAGTACACATTGAGTCTACACACCCTTACACTACACATTGAGTCTACACACCCTTACAGTACACATTGAGTCTACACACCCTTAGAGTACACATTGAGTCTACACACCCTTACACTACACATTGAGTCTACACACCCTTACACTACACATTGAGTCTACACACCCTTAGAGTACACATTGAGTCTACACACCCTTACACTACACATTGAGTCTACACACCCTTAGAGTACACATTGAGTCTACACACCCTTACAGTACACATTGAGTCTACACACCCTTACAGTACACATTGAGTCTACACACCCTTACACTACAGATGTGGACAATGAGCCAGTGGAGCGTGGACTTGAGATGCTCACGTTGTCCTGCCTCTTCCTTCGTGTTGTGACTCGAGGGATCTGGACACGCCTGTGTCCTCCGACGGGGCGTCCTGTGATCTGCCGAGCGTTGCCGAGCGTTGCCGAGCGTTGCCGAGCGTTGCTGCTCTGCATCCACAAGACGACGCTGCCCTCCACGGGCCACCGGCGTTATTGAAACACGATACAGTCAGAGCTCAGTGCTGACACGCGTCCTGACAGCATTAAAACAGGGAGAGCGTTTCCTCCATCCTGGGGGAGGCTAACAAACCGCGGGGCTGTGTAATGACCTGTTCCCCCGGTGCGTGGACGGCGTCATGCACGGCCATGTGTGACATGTGGTACCTGCCGAGTCTCTGGGTGGGGAAGCTTTACATTCTGAGGCACATTAGGATCTCTAACAGAATCCAACAGGGGATCACGTGCCACTGGTTCACTCCCAGCCCATGGAGCCGTGTGCTAGTGGTTCTGAAGACACCAGTTATTAGCCACCCCCATCAGAACCATCCACACCTTTCTAACCGCGACGGGAAGCGGACGCCACGGCGTCGCCTGTTCTTCTTCAATCACTGCCTCCATTGTGATGGCCGTCCTGTTGGAGCTGTTTCATTTGACATTTGTATTTAGGGTTCATTGTAAAGTGATATTGCTTATTTAGGTTATATTTCGATATGTGAGTTGTTTCTTATGATAGTTGTATTTCAGTTTAATATATTTAGTTGTAGGTTCACTGATGGGTAACACTGGGCACCCGTAGAGGTGGATATAGGACCAGCATGCACCTGGGTGGCCGATGGTTTTTACCACAGCTCAAGGAAGTGTTTACATTTTGTTTGTTCTTTTTGTTGGTTTAGAAAGTAAATGATCAGAATACTACTGGGCGGAAATGGACAGTACTTTCTTTTGCATGCGTCAACACCGAAACCCACGAGCATCAGTGGCACTTTGATTTATATTTGTGTTTGATTTCGGACGACAAACGGCCAAAACACATCCTATTCCACCACCATCTACCCTTTTATTACCCATCAGCTCCAACGAGGTGGGGGTTGAATGAACCCCGGAGGTTAATGGGCTGTGACAACAAACATGATGACATGTTGTTACATCATCATCAGAGAATCAGGGAAACAAAGAGAGCGAAGGAAAGAGCTCTTTAGGATTAGAGCTAAATTGTAATACCATCTTGTTAAAGATACTACCAACTACGCCATGGCCCTGTTGAGACTCCGCCCACTGTTGAGACTCCGCCCACTCCTCCTCTCTACCTCCATCTGATGGATGGTGGAGGTCTGGATCGTGGAATATGCCGACTACCAACTCTTCATACACTCTATTAATTGTGTTGTTCCTGTGTTTTAATTTGTTTATAATGATTCCTTCTGGTCACATGACATCTATTGTCCTTCTGGTCACATGCCCTCTATTGTTCATCTGGTCACATGACATCTATACATCTGGTCACATGACATCTATTGTTCATCTGGTCACATGACATCTATTGTTCATCTGGTCACATGACCTCTATTGTTCATCTGGTCTCATGACATCTATTGTCCTTCTGGTCACATGCCCTCTATTGTTCATCTGGTCACATGACATCTATTGTTCATCTGGTCTCATGACATCTATTGTTCATCTGGTCACATGACATCTATTGTTCATCTGGTCTCATGACATCTATTGTTCATCTGGTCACATGACATCTATTGTTCATCTGGTCTCATGACATCTATTGTCCATCTGGTCACATGACATCTATTGTTCTGTCCACCTGGAGAGGATCCTCCTCTGTTCTCTCCTGAAGGGTTCTTCCCTATTCTTTCCCAGTGAAGGGTTGTTTTGGGAGTTTTTCCTGATCTGATGGGAGGTTTTGGGACAGGGATGTCTATGTGTAAAGAATTTGTAATTTGTGAAAATGGGCTATAGAAATAAACTGAATTGAATTAAAGAACAAGACCCCTTGTTGATGGTAACAACAGCAGTTCTCTCCTGATGGAGGTTCATACCCTCACATCGGTGACCGCTGAGGGTCCAAGCTTCCTGAACCTTCCGCCTGACTCCCGTCCTGCAGGTGAAGCGCTCCCCGCCTCGGGGATGAGCTGCGGCCCGTCAGCAAGAACCCAAAGAGAGCCGTTAGAGGAGTCGTTTCAGACGGCCAATATCCAGAGACACATTAGAGGCTGCAGCAAAACCAATTATGTTGACCTTGCAAAATAATGTGAAGGTCTTCTCTTATTGGTGGAGAACATGAGAAGCAGCGACGCCCCTTATCTTCACGTGTTATTCCACAGCAGCTTCCAGGTGGAGGTCAGAGTCATTATCCCTGTGATTTATGTTGAAGAGCCACTTAGAGACTATACTTTCATTATAACAGATATTCATTTATATTTCATCTTTTTTTAATGGATTTATTTAAAGCACAAAGATAACTCATTACTGCGTAGTACCTTGATTACTCAAAATATAAAGGTGACTCAACATGTCAACCGTATTGTGCTTTAAATTAATACATATAGAAAGATATTGTAATAGGAAATATTAGGGAGGATATTGATATTGTTATTAATGTATTATGAAGCATAGGGTTAATGTTTACTTTATGCAAATGTTAATGGCAAGAAGTAATGTATGTTCATGAGAGTGACTTTGTGTTATTATTATAGACTGATGGAGCCGGTTGGAATCCTGACCTTTGACCCGATTGATCCCAAAATCTAATCAAATGTTCCCTGGATAATAAACAATCATCCCACCAGATTTCATGTGATTCGGTTTAAAACTTTTTTTGTCATGCGAGGAACACGCATACAAATAAATAAATAAATAAATGAATGAATGAATGAATGAATAAATAAATGAATGAATGAATAATTAAATAAATGAATGAATAAATAAATAAATAAATGGCGATCAAAACATAACCTTCCGCCTTTGATGAGGCGGCCCTGGTTCCCGTGCGTGAGCAGCCGTACCTGTCCATGGACAGCTGGGCGACCAGCGTGACGTCCGTGTTGTCGGCGCTGGGCTCGTTCTCGTAGTGGAGGAAGTAGAGGTGCGTTCGGTGGACGGTGAACCGCTCTCTGCGAAACTCGTAGCAAGGGTCGTCTTCGTCCAGCTCGGACAGCGTCTTCTGGAGCTGCAGGCGGAGAGGAGGACACGTCACGGACCAGAAGGTTGACCACTAAGAGGCGACGCCGTCACCGTCTGATGGAGAACGCTGCAGACGGCTGACAGAGCAGCGTTGAGCCTCAACATCGGATTTCAAAAGATCGATGTCCCCATATACTTGTAGTACCATATCTCTCCACTAGAGCGCTGCCTCACTCAATGCGGGGCTACTTGTGGACCATCGAGTCTTAAAAAGTAGGAGGAGCCAGAGCCTTTAGTTATCAAGCTCCTCCCCTTTTATGGAACCAGCTCCACCTTCAGTCCAGAGGCAGACAGTCTGCTCATGGAGACTGAAGACTTTCCTCTTTATAGTCTTATAGTTAAGGCTGAGTCAGGTACCAATTATTTGGTATATAATGTTTTTTGACAGTATATATTATGTTTTTTCTCCTTTTTTTCCATCTCAAAATATTAAGCTCTAGCGCCCTCTATGGACGCACCGCCACTGATCCCGGATCAGGTCCCGTGCTCTTGAAGCCGGCGGCGCTGATCTGAGACCAGCTGCTCTTCCTCCATGGAGACGGAGGAGCTGACGTCTGATTGGATGAGAGCTCCCGTTAACATAACCCGGACTGGGAGCAGCGCTGCTGCAGCAGAGGACGACACTAGTGCAATGAGGAAATACTAATTAAGAAAATAAAATGTATTTTTATTTTTGGGGTATAATAAAATAGCTATAACTTTGTAATTATGTCCAGGCCTCCAGAGAAGGCTGAGCGGCCGTGGCGCTCCCCCTGATGTCACTTGTTAAACAACAGCAGAACCACTGAGGCTCAGCGCCGCTTCAGGGACCGGCGGACAGAGGAGTGTCTGAAGCCGTCAGCGTGTTATTGGTGCAGCGAGCGGCGGCTGCAGGGCCCGGCGGCCCTGAAGGAGCTGCAGTGAGCGGCCCATCCCTCAGTGGCTTCATTAGCCTAATCATCACTTTAATGGGATTTAAATTGGTGCTCAAACTCTGAGAAATTGAGTGAGCAAACTATTTCCTGAGTTAAGGACACATTAGAATTGAGTGTTGGCAAAAAAGAAGAAAAAAAAGGCTTTTGCATAGCATGATGGGAAATGATAATGTGATTAAGTGACCAGGGTGCTGACACTTCAATAACTCTCCGGTCCCAGAGTGGCTGAGGCTGTAGAAACCGACGGTTGGCCGGTGGCCGTCTGCAGGTGAGAAGCTGACGAGGTGCGAAGCGTCAACAGGATGAACGGCTCACCGGCAGAGAGGCAAATGAACCAGGATCAGCGATAAGGAAATGCAGGTGTGTGCATGTAACGATGCACGTTGCATAACTGACCAGAAGGTTAAAAATGGAACAATAAACAAAGATACGACAAGGTTTTCTAGACACAGCGGAGCAGTAGCAGAGAAGCAGAGACACACTTCTCACCCTGAGATGTGCAGAGCAGCAAAGAGCAAACGAGCTCCAGATGCCTCAGCTTAGAAAACAGTTTGACTCTCGCTCACTGACAAACAAAACATCCATCTTTCTGGTGCTGATGTGACATATGCGGCCAAAGAAACAAGATGCTTTTTTGTAAAATAGGACACATTTTGAGTGGGGAAACAATTAGGAAAGACGCGATAATCCCGTGATCTGAACCTCTTCTCGCCGCTGACTGAGTGAAGGCGGGGTCACCTGGACGGGTCTCCAGCTCATCTCATTATTATATAGAGACAGACAACCGGTCACACCTGCGGGACATTCAGAATACTATTAACCTGCATGTGTTTGGACTGCGGGTGGAAGCCGGAGAACCTGGAGGGAACCCACGCTGCCACGGGGAGAACATGCACACACAGAGAAACCATGTGTACCACACAAGAGAATAACTGCTGCAAATGGCCTTTGTTGCATTTGAAATGGGACAGAAAGTTGTCTCAGTGGTTTTGTATCATGCTTACGTATCAGCCACTCCCCTCCGCAGCTGAGCCTAAGCACGCCCCGCCACCACCGCAGCATGTCCAGGACAAACAACAACAACAACAACAACAACAACAGAGGGCCAAGGATGGAGCCTCGATCCATACGACCTGAACCAGACTAGATCAGGATCCAATGAATAAGGAGATCCAATAAAATAATGTGATGAGTAAAACAATTCTTCTTGATGAGCACACCCTCACTAGCCCCGCCCCCTGAAGCTGAAGACCATGGGGAAACCCTGAGATAGATGTTTAAACACCGAGCATGGTTTTCTGTAAACAGTCCGTTGTTTCATGAATCCCATTCCCAGCCTCTGTAGAGATGGGAGCTCATCAGTAACCACAGGTTGTCCTAACGACACGTGTAATCCAGAGGCCGTAGGTGTAACTGGAAGAATCCATAAAGCAGCCTCCACACCGACGAGGAGGGATTGTAATTATCTGTAAACTCATATTTCGTGTATTCATGGACTCCTTTACTGCCTTTGCTGATTCGTCTCATCATTTCTATCTTTAGCGATAGCTGTAGTCGTCTCAGGTACAGATGTACCTGAGACGATACACAATAGGTCCATGTAGAAACAGAACCGATTACGCAACCTCTACACCTTTTGAGTAGAGCGACTGAATTGTGTCCATATAACTGAACATTGAAAGATGCCAATTATTAAAATCTGTCATCGATGGCTTGGTTGGATTCTTGTGAATTAATTAATAAATTCATCCAGACTGGGTCAAACAGGTGTTGTGGTGACGTCGTTGTTCAGTTTAAACTCTTTACTCTTTAGGAGTCACGGTTTGGTGTGAGTTTGGTATAAAGTGCATAAAGTTTAGTATCCGTTTATTTCCATTTAACTTGAAGAGACTGTATATATATAATATATATATACATAGCCATATATATATATATGTATATATACATATATATATATATATACACATACACACATATATATATAATATATATATAATATATATATATATATATATATATATATATATATGATATTAATGTTATGGACCCAAACACGAGGCCGTTAGATGTTCTGATGTTTGTGTGATTTCGACAACAAGTATAAATCAGAACTCGTGGTTATTTCTTGCGTGGTGAATGGCGTGAATGATAACTGTTTCCACGGAGTAAAGCCACAGAGATAAGCCCCGCCCCCTCTCAGGCTCGAATGAATGTGGGAGGGGGGGGGGGGCACCTACGTTCTCGCTGTTGTGGTCGGCCTCGCTCGGGCAGCCGAACAGCTCTCTCCGCAGCAGGTTGCCGTCGTACTCCAGGAAGGTGAGGTAGAGGTTCCGGAAGAACTCCACGTGCTTGTTCTTCACTCGGAGCTTCTTGGGAGAATTCCAGTGGATCACCTGAGCAGGAGAACCACAGAGAGGAGAACCGACAATTAAAACCTAGAGAAAATGATTACAATTAATATTGTTTCCCAAGTTTATGTTTGTTTGTTGATACCTAAACAGCCTTTAAATAAATAATAAAGTAGATATTTCTTATATGTTTTACACAGTGAGAAACAGCCTGGGGTCAGACTATACAGGACATTAAAACATATCATCATGTGAATTTGATGTTTTCCCAGTTGTCCCCAATTAATTAGGAAAAGTCATGAAATATGAATTTAAAAACATGATGTTAATAATTTTTTTAGAGACGTTAAACATTGAATGGGATCAAATTGACCCCAAAGGTCACAGGAGGGTTAAGATTAGACTTTCCTCTTTAATAATGCTTATATTTAGGGCTTATATTTATATATTAAGCTTATATTAGGGTTATAGTTAGCCGCTAGAGATGCTGCTAGAGGCTGAGAGGCTGCTGGGGGACGTCAGGATACACTGAGCTCCTCTCTCCTCTCCTCTCTCCTCTCTCCTCTCTCCTTATGGACGATTAGGATACACTGAGATCCTCTCCTCTCTCCTCTCTCCTTATGGACGATTAGGATACACTGAGCTCCTCTCTCCTCTCTCCTCTCTCCTTATGGACGTTTAGGATACACTGAGCTCCTCTCTCCTCTCTCCTTATGGACGTTTAGGATACACTGAGCTCCTCTCTCCTCTCTCCTTATGGATGTTTAGGATACACTGAGCTCCTCTCTCCTCTCCTCTCTCCTTATGGACGTTTAGGATACACTGAGCTCCTCTCTCCTCTCTCCTCTCTCCTTATGGACGTTTAGGATACACTGAGCTCCTCTCTCCTCTCTCCTTATGGACGTTAGGATACACTGAGCTCCTCTCTCCTCTCTCCTTATGGACGTTTAGGATACACTGAGCTCCTCTCTCCTCTCTCCTTATGGACGTTTAGGATACACTGAGCTCCTCTCTCCTCTCTCCTTACATCCCTCCATCACACCTTCATAACTCAGCCTCCTCCCTGGAGTCCTTTGGCCTCTCTGTGTCTGATGCCTCCTCCCTGCTGGGCCGGTCCGTCTTCATTTCATTCAAAACAATCTTTTGGATGCTTCAAGTGCAGTGGGATATTCCGCTATTCAAGTCAAATGTTCTGCTCACAGCTCAGTCCTCCATTCCTTCCGGAGCTCACACTCCAGTTATCGCCGTCACACACATTTCACGCTCCAGCGACTCACATTGAAACGTTTCGACCGCTCAGCTCGCATCGTATTAGTAAATAATATTGTTTATCTGCAGCGACGGAGCCAACGGCGTGACAGGCGGCCACATGAGGAGACGTCAGCTGGAGGGGGAGGAGCCACAGTGGAGTCTGCCCCTCCCCCAGCTCATAGGTGTGCCCCCCCCGCCCTTATTGTTCTGTCATAGTGGGAAAAGGGATATTCTGTGCATTTCTGTTTGTTCTTCTCCCGAAACAATCTAAAACAAACTAAAGTAAAAAACCTGCATAATTGCCTTTTACCAACTGTATTAAGTCAACTGCATTATCTTGTGTTTGGGATGATTGTTATGCATAAACATGATTGTGTCAACAACAACAAGTTATCACAGAATAGGCTGTTGTTCTTCTCTCCCGGTGTGCCATAAAAAACAGGCTTATTGAACATACGATCACATCTTTATGGTTGAACATGAACCGAATCCAGAGCTCTGACTCCAGAAGTAGAACCAGACGTCTGGCTTTTGGCTTGAGACTCTTGTTGTTGTTGTTGTTGTTGTTGTTGTTGAGTGGAGGCAGCCGGCTCTCACCTTGAGGTCCGACACGTCTTTGTAGCACTTCTCGGAGCGCGTGTGGTCGGACAGCTGGACGTTCCAGAAGCACGGCAGCTGGTGCACCAGGAACGGGTTCTGTTTGATCACCGCGTTGAAGATGTCCTGTGGACACACACACACACACACACACACACACACACACACACACACACACACACACACACACACACACACACACACACACACACACACACACACACACACACACACACACAGATGTTCCATTACCTGCAGCCTGTCTGTTTATTCGATGACCACGTGACATGAGTTCTTATTGTTTTCATTATAAGACAGTTTGTCTAATGTGTCTTTCATATTTATTCTCAGTGTTTTACGGCGTTATGATGGTTTTATACTCTTTGGGAGACATGGAGTTGTTTGGTTCATCCCAAATCTCTTGATAATCTACTTCCAGCTTCCAGCTGATGTCCATCGGAGGAGGTGGAATACTCAAACAGACTCTAAAGCCCTGTTCTCTCTCCACGCTGCATACGGAGTGGGACTTTGCTGAATGAAGGTTTAATTAGAATCTCAGGAACGCACCTCTTATCTAGATGAGCTCAGAATGGCTTGGAGATAACAGGAAAGACCCGTCTCCGAGGTCTGCAGGTCTAAGATAACATAACGACGTATGACCTTCAGACGTTTGACCTTCAGGATACATCCACACAGGTGTGGAACAACACCTCTGAGATGTAACGTGTGCTACTCACACACTGTGTACATGGATTTATTGACATTCTATTATTCATGATGTAGTTATCTGGCTTATGTGGCATACCTAACATAAAACTAATAGAGTGTTTCAAGAACAACAGACTCTCCTGCCCGACGAGTTCAATTAGTTATACAGATTAAAGCCCCTCCCCCTTTCTCTACCTCCTTCTGTCTCATGGATGGGGGTCCATGCCGATTACTCATTATTCATCCACTCTGTCAGACTCTAACTCTAATGATTCCTTCTGGTCACATGACATCTATTGTTCATCTGGTCTCATGACATCTATTGTTCATCTGGTCACATGACATCTATTGTTCATCTGGTCACATGACATCTATTGTTCATCTGGTCACATGACATCTATTGTTCATCTGGTCTCATGACATCTATTGTTCTGTCCACCTGGAGAGGGTCCTCCTCTGTTCTCTCCTGAAGGTTTATTCACTTTTTCCCCTGAAGGGTTGTTTGGGAGTTGTTCCTGATCCCATGTGAAGTCAAAGGTCAAAGGTCAGGGATGTCTATGTGTACAGACTGTAAAGCACTCTGAGATGTTCAGATGAACATAGAAGGGAACAATAGTGAATAATTTGATGGAGCTTTTTTTTCGAGAGCACGCTCTTTCAATTGGAGAGCGCGACTCCGTTTAAGATTTCTTTAGATGCTCTCGTATGGCTGAGTGCCGACATCTTGTCTCACACCTTTCCCGCGCTCCGGCCCCTCTCCTCGCACTGCGGCTGCTAGTGAAACTTCTGCTTGCTGCAGATTGTTTTTGTGTAATCAACCTGTCAAAGTTCCCCACCGACATGATGCCGGTGTGGACGGTGAAACGATCCCTGTGATGGCTGTGGGTGCGTTCGCTTTACGGGAGCCTCCCTGGTTCCTCTCCTTCCCCACTTAAAGCTCTGTTAGAGTGCTTTCTTTATGCCGCTTCTGGAATAAAAGGACAGCTGTATACAATCCGGTCTGCGGCGGCACTTTTTGTTTTGTTTACTATAATAGCTGCAGCCGCCTCCCGTCAGCCGGCGGGAGGACCGCACAGCGGTGACGACCAGCGGAGGGGGGTCCGGTCAGTGCCGAGGTAACGGGCTGTCGGCTCAATGTGGTGAACGTGGTGAAGACTGGTGCTCTGTGTCAAGATCAGCAAACGCTTCACATGTACTACTGAGTGATATGGGGATTGTTGGTTACAGTTATGCATTCAAGTATTAATTAAAGTTCCAAATTGATAGCCATGGCCCTGCTGATGAATGTAGAATTAGTGTTCATAGCCATTTTAATGTCTGTGTGAAAACTGCACCTATATAGTTGTGTTGCTCTGATATTATCAATATATACATATATATAAATGTATATATATATATATATATATAAAATAAATAAATAAATATATGAATATATATATATATAAATATATATACATATATATATAAATAAATATATATACAAATATATATACATATATATATATAAATGTATATATATATGAAATAAATAAATAAATATATATATAAAAATATATATACATATATATACAAATATATATACATATATATATAAATGTATATATATATATATATAAATAAATAATAATTAAAGATATATATACATATATATATATAAATGTATATATATATATATATATATAAATAAATAATAATTAAAAATATATATATAAATAAATATATATATATATATATATATATATATATATATATATATATATATATATATATATATATATATATATATATATATATATATATATATATATATAAAAGACACCCAGCAGCCAATCAGAATGGAGTATTCACCTCGGAAGACAAGATGGTCAATGTCATGGCTCGACATCCAGCTGATGTGGATGCCGGGCACAATTATCCAAGCAAACAAACCGACGGGATCAAATAGATGGGATCAAACTGTCGGGGAACCACTTTTCACAGGTTCTCTCCGTAATGTTGTCCGACTCTTGAATAACAAGCTGACCTCTCGGTGGAAACCACGCGCCCTGAGAGTCGATGAGGTGTCGGCCGGAGCGATTACATTGCTGCCTTTTTAGCGTCTGCTGTCTGCAGCGTGCTTCATTAATACTGGCAGCATGTTTTAGCATGCCGGAGGTGTGTGTGTGTGTGTGTGTGTGTGTGTGTGTGTGTGTGTGTGTGTGTTACCTGGTCTGCCAAGGAGGTGGACAGCATGCTCATTAGTTCTCTCTCTGCAGTCAGCCGCCACATCTGCTCCCATCTCAGCTTCCGCAGACGATCCAAGAGAAGCAAAATGACCCCTAGAAAGCACACGCGCACACACACACACACACACGCACACACACACACACGCGCACACACACACACACACACACACACACACACACACACACGCACACACGCACACACGTAAAGACAGAGATATGGTAGCTTAAGAGACAGGGAGATTAGCATCTCGCTGCCTGGTGATGGTGATAGAGTCCCGTGGCGAGCTCTGAATCACACCCTTGATGATCAAAGCCGACGCTCAGGCTTCAAGGCCGAGCGGCGCCGACACATCGCTACAAACTTTATCATTCTTAACTTTCCCCCACAACAAAAACAAGAACTTCTCCTCCTCACTTCGCCGTCTAATAAAAGAATTCCAGGCGGCTACAAAGAACAGCGAGCAGACGGTTTTCAGAGGGAGAGACGCGGCGGAGATATTCTTTTTGCCATTTGGAACAGTCTGGTCTCCATCGATAGAACGATGATCCTCCAGCTCCAACCGGCACAGGGAGGCTGAACGTCTACGGAAGGACACGACGTATAGAGGCGGGGGGAGAATAACGATACGTAATAAGATAGGATGAGATAAGATGGTCCTTTATTAGTTCCTCAGTGGGGAAATTACAGGATCACAGTAGCATTGCTCACAAGTGAATAAAAACAAATAGTAAAATAGAAACAAGTAATAGAATATAATGGAACCCAATCAATTTAAAAATCATGAAAGTGATGATGAGCCGGTATTCAGGATTTTGTTACGGAAGAAAGTGCCTCGAATTGAATATAGAAAAGAGAATTAAAAGTCCTTGGACAGCAGTACAATATTTATCCTGTGACTGATGGTCATTATGAATGCTACCAATCACATTCATCTTCAAACTATGTTTATTCAGAGACAGATCAAACCAGGTCCATGCAATGAAATAATGACTTCAAAACTACAAGAAGATGGCGAGACGTTGTATCTAGAGTCGATAGTGAATGTGGATGTTCTAACTGAGAGGAGTGCACCTGCAAAACAAAGAGGTCTATGACACATCTGGGTATGACTATGAAATGTGTAACAATAGCGATAACACAGCGAGTGTTTTGTTATGAGGCCGTATCTATTCTTACGAAGCAGACATCAGAGGATGTCTTCTCTTCTCAGACACTTTTCAGCCGCTACGCGTTGTTATTGTGAACTCCAGTAACCCGACGAACGCACAACAACTTCAATATTGAGGATTTATGTGAACGCGGCATCCTGGGCCTCTGAGCCCGACGTGTCCCCTCTCTGAGACGCCACCGGGCGTCTCCGTCCCGCTCGTCAGACTTTACACTCGTTGTGCCGTTTGCATTATCATTTAAAGTCAATTACATATGAAGCGCACGATTTAATTTGCGTGCACGCTTTAATATGATTATGCTCTTAAGTATGCAACTGGGAGATGGGTTGAAATGCCAACGCTCTGACTTTCTGCTGTACTCACCGGTGTTGAAGCCTCGGCCCAGAGCCGGCCAGGGCCGGTGGTTCTTCCACAGGTTCCCCAGGTACCAGTCGCTCTGGTTCTCCACCAGGCCGAGAACCTGCTGACCTGAGAACAGCAACACAACATCATTACCTTTTCATATCCTCTACACCTGCTTCATTTCTCTGCAGCTTTCATTAGGTTATTAGTTTTATTTAGTGGACATGCATCATGTCCTGTAGTTCTGGGCGCTCGCGGTATCTTTTCCATCTTAAGGTTCCCGTGGCAACTGTGTCTGTAAACCACGGCCGCATTGATGGAAGGTGAGAATTAATGGCTGATACATTTTCTACTTGGCAAAGATCGTGTCCCCGGCGATGTTAATTGACCCGTAGAGCTGGAGGCAAACCATCCCCCATTCAGATGGGTGGGGAAAAGGCACATTGGTTATCCATTACAGATGATGAGAAATACCAGAGCTCTGAGCTAATGGGTGTCCCCCCCCCATATTCATATTCACTGTATTTAGATGTCATATATCTTGTAGTGTTTTTTTTTTGTTTTTTTAAGTGTATTCATATTTACCGTATTTAGATGTGTTGTATATCTTGAAGTGTTCATTTATTTTTAAGTGTATTAATATTGACATGTTTTAACTTATACCCCAGGGCTCTTATTTTCCATTTAGATGTGATATTTTAATATATTTTTTATGTATTCAATCTAATTTCTTGGGCGTGCATTGGGAAGCTTCTGTATTTTGTTTTGTCTTTTAATCCCTCTTTAATTAGTTTTCCCATTATGAACTCTTCCCTGGCCTTCTCCTCTCCCACTGCCCAGTTGGGCCGAGCTCTGCTGGCCTGTGGGTTTAATCCCCCCCCACACACACACACACACACACACACACACACTGTGTTTACTGCCATTGGCAGTAGTCCAGGAACTCACAGAACATATTTGTAACTTTTGCTTGGGAGAAAGAAAATTAAGGTGAGACTATAACGTACCAACAAAAACAATTGATGTACCACAAATGCTCAAATAAAAGCCAATATTCACTCACAAAGCATGTAAAAAGGGTGGAGGTATGGCCAGCCCATAAAAAACAACTAAATCAAGATGACACACATTTCCCTGGTATTAATTCCATCAGTAAAGCAGAACGGTGTCCTTCTCACCACTCGTCTTCCTCTCTGTTAAAGGAACTGATGTTTCTGAGAGTAAGACTCGTGTATTGGCTCCAGATACATTATGTCAGCAAATGTCACCGGATAAATAATAACACAATGCAGTACAGATATGTCAAAGAAAAGAAGATATACAACCAGCATGTTTCCCTCCAGAAGGTGTTACATTTCACACTGAAGGCTCTTATGTTATTTGTTTATGAAAGAAAACTCATATCAGCAGATACAACATCTTTTATTTTTATATTGCTATTCACATCAGCCTCATTATTATTACTATTATTATTGGGCTATACAATTTTCAAAATAAATTCTAATCAAAATGAATTCTAATCCCTAACTTGATGTGTGTTAAGTTACATGATACGTTATATTTAATGGTGAGCCTTCCATAACAGGGACTAATGTATCTTTTTAAAGCCTTAAAGAAGATGAATTAAGTCACTAAATGAACTTACAATGCAAAAACAACTTGGAATAAATGTCTCAGATAGAAGCCAAATAAAGGCCTTGTTGTTTCTGCATCTTGGGTCGTCTGAAAATCACATTTCAGGAAAGCAGCTTTGAACATTTCTGATAGGCTAAATCCAGCTAATAAAGATAATACATCTTTGGGATATCTCTTCTCTTGAGATGAGGAGTCATCCGTCTTTCTCCAGCTTCCCTACAGTGTGGACTGTGCAGACAGGCCTAGAAGAGGCCTGATGGCCGACAGTGGGGGTCACCCGGTTCAACAGAGCCAGCAGAAACATAATCACTTCATAAAGTAGGACTTGATCTCTCCACAAAGGAGGGAACTTTAACTGCCACCTCACAAACGGAGCGCCGCACCAATGTTCCACTCAAGGTTGAATCCAATGCTTTACAGTGCAATGCATTCAGAGTGTTGGAGTCATAAAGAGGACGGGGGAGCAGAGATCCGGGAGATAAGCGCAGACGAGAGGGGAAGGGGATGAAACGCCGGCTTCAGGGCCGGAAGATTAGGGAAGGCGGCTGGACCGAGATAAAGGTCGAGGAGATGGGCATTAAGGAGGAGAGGGAGCCCGGAGTGGAGGGGTGGCAGCTTTAATGAAGGCTGTAAGGAAGATTAATGAGAGCTTATTGGAGCAGGCGGCGGAGAGCAGCACCCCCTCAGAACGCTGAAAACAAAGAGCCGATACCCGCCATCAGGGGGTGACTGAGTGGGACAATTAAGAGCTCAGGAGATGAACCGTGACCTTCTGCAGGGACAAACCTCACGCCTGGAGGCTGGAGGCTGTTTGTGACTGTGGGCGGAACATTTCGACAACATTCCACCCATTATGGTTGAAAACCTTGGCTGGAAATTAAGCAGTAAACTTGAGCCATTTATTATAGTGAATGATAACTCAATCATGTTGGAATTCCAATGAATATGTCTTCAACATCAGAACCACCACAGGTATTTTGTATCAACTTTACTACTTCATGCTATCCAGAATGAATAATGATAAATAGTAGTTAAAGGTCAAGTCTATAGCACTCAGGGGGATCTCACAGTGGCAGATACAGTGGGTACGGAAAGTATTCAGACCCCTTTAAATGTTACCTCTTTGTTTCAGTGCAGCCATTGCCAGAAACTAGTGCAATAACATACACACACTTTGCATTTTGCACACTGTCTATATATTTAATTTAATTTTACACTGCTGTATTTGCAGATATGTTGTGTAAATATATATATATTTTTTTTTTTATTTTGTATTTTATATTTCACTTTGTATAGTTTATGCACAGTCACTTTTTCTTTCTTTCTTATATTTATATTTTATTCTTGTGTTTTTAGTTTATTGCTGCTAGTGTGTCCACAAATTTCCCCTTGGGGATTAATAAACTATATTTCTATTCTCTATTCTATTTGCTAACATCAAGACCAGAGGATCTGAATACCTATGATATTTTAGGTTTTCTTTTTTAATATATTTGCACAAATTTCTACTTTTTAGATTTTTTCTCTCAAGATGGGGTGCTGTGTGTACACTAATGGGAAATAAAATGAACTTTTTTGATTTTAGCAAATGGCTGCAATGAAACAAAGAGTGAAACCTTCAAAGGGGTCTGAATACTTTCCGTACCCGCTGTAATCCCCTAAAATGAAGAATCCTGTTTGCGTATCCTTTGTAAGAACCGTATATATTCTCACGGGGAGCAGGTCCTCATCACAAAGTCCTCCATGCTCCTACAGCAGAATGAACAAACCCAACAGAGACCGGTCTTGTCTATTCTAGGGGTGTCAGTTCCAGTGTTGTTACCCCCCTTCAAAGTAACATCTGCTCCACGACAACGAGGAGCTAAACACATCGCGTCTCGCCTGCAGCGTTTATCCGTCACTGCCCCTCTAAGGACCAATCAGGCCCCGCCCACATGCAGGGGCCTGATTGGCTAACGAGGGACTTCTGTCTGTAAATGTGCTATTCGAATGAAGTCTGGCCGGTTCTTTGAATCTGTAGCAACTCGTTAACGACTAACTGCTGTTTTATGGCTGCTTGAAGGGAACAGAACCAGCTGAAAACATTAGTAACTCTACTTTGTGCCTTCACGTCTCATCGGACCAGGCTGGGTCTGGAGCTGGGCCTGGTTCTCTGGCGTGGACCTGGCCTCCTCTCCAATGGCCCCGCCTCTTTCTCAGCGCCTCCTGCCTCAAAGGCCGACCTCATTGAGACCTCATTGTGACCTCATTGAGACCTCATTGAGACCTCATTGTGACCTCATTGAGACCTCATTGTGACCTCATTGAGACCTCATTGTGACTTCATTGTGACCTCATTGTGACCTCATTGTGACCTCATTGTGACCTCATTGTGACCTCATTGTGACCTCATTGTGACCTCATTGGTCTGGCCTCCTGCCGTGGCTCTGCTGATGTGCCCCGCCCCTTCCTCATCTCTTTTTCTTTCAGTTTCATGGGTTCCGACTATATCTGGATTAAAACACAGATTATCACTTTAGTAGCACTTGAATGGCTCTTATTATGGTACTTTTGTAGTTTGACTATGTTAAGGAAATGTTTCTTTCTGTATTCTTGTTGTTTGTACTCTAGGTTGAAATGCACTTATTGTAAGTCGCTTTAGATAAAAGCGTCTGCTACATGACATGTGATGTAATGTAATGTAATGTGATGTAATGTCATGTAATGTGATGTCATGTAAAGTGATGTCATGTAATGTGATGTAATGTAATGTGATGTGGAGATCTGGATCGTGGTCCATGCCTACTACTAGTTATTCATACATTCTGTCATATTTGCTGAATGTGTTGGAACTCTGTTCATCTGGTCACATGACATCTATTGTTCATCTGGTCACATGACATCTATTGTTCATCTGGTCACATGACATCTATTGTTCATCTGGTCACATGACATCTATTGTTCATCTGGTCACATGACATCTATTGTTCATCTGGTCACATGACATCTATTGTTCATCTGGTCACATGACATCTATTGTTCATCTGGTCACATGACATCTATTGTTCCTCTGGTCACATGACATCTATTGTTCTCTTCATCCTGCAGAGGGATTTTCCTCTGTTCTCTCCTGAAGGGTTCTTCACTTATTTCCCTGTGAAAGGATCTTTCTATTTTAGGGGATTCTTCCCTGACTAAACTCTCACATCCACAGCGTGAGAACTGAGGAGAAACAGAGCGTCAACACCTCCACCATATTATTCTCAAAAACACTTGGTCTCCAAGGCGGAGGGCCGTGACGGGCAAGAAAAGGGAAGCAGAATCAATACAGCTCGACTCTGTCGATGGAAAGAAGGGAAACAGAACAGCTCAGGTTTGGAATATCTTCAAGGAAGGATCCCATTAAAACGAGGTGACGCTCTGCACTGTTCAAACACTCTATAGTCAAACCTCGCTGTCAGCCACAGCCACTGCATCAGCGTTCAGATCTCCCAAACAGATTCATTCACATTACACTGTTCGGCTGCTATTGATCTTGTAATGTACCCTGAAGGATGAAAGCCAAAACCTGCTATTCAGCAATTACAGTCTGGTTAGAATGCATTACCGAGTCGGACAGAATACTATGTAATGTACGCGTGTCCCGCAGAGCAAAGTCCTCACGCAGCAAACCTCAAGACGTCCAACATCTATTCTCCAGCATGTGGCTGAGAGGGGGGGGGGGGCAGTTCTGAGATCAGCTGTGCAGACGTACAGGAGATCCGTGTGTGTTTCCTGCTGAGTCAGTGGTTCTGATCCCAGTAAAGACGAATGCCAAGGTGAGCTGGCCCAACACCTCGCCTCACTTCACCATGTCATCCTCCCACTGCAACGCTTATGGACAGGGTTCTGACACATGTGGACCAGTGGATCTCCAGGACTTTTCCATGACTTTTCCAGGCCTGGAAATGACCTTTTTAAAATTCAATGACTTTTCCAGGTTTTCCATGACTGGACCCTGATGGAGCTCCGATCGACATCAGGAGACGCTTCCAACCATTGAACAGGTGAGCCAGCGTGGTCCTCCTGACTGGCTGTATATGGAATTGTGATGATATGATGTCATCGCTTTGCAAAATCCTGATTTCAAGTAATTGAAACTAAGAAATGTGTTAAAAAGATACGCAGAAACTAGAAGTGAACAGTCGAAGCAGCAGATGAAGAGAACTCACAGCTTAACTAGAACCCCCTGCATCCTACATTCCTCATCAGAGAATCAATAGCATCCTTTTAAACACAGACATCTTTTAATTACTTCTCCGTCAAGGTTATTCCATCAGACTTGACACGAGCTCCTCCAGAGCCTTCGTATATTCTAATCACATTTCTTCAGGTTTAGAACCCGTCCCCAGCAGCACATCGCTCTGCTCCCATGCTGCTACTCATGCTCCTTTCTTCGAACTCAAGGAAATTCTCCGAAGACGGTGGAATAGTACCTCAAACAACCAAACTGTCTCTCTCATGTGCATTAAAGGCACCGTTCCCCTTTGATATTCCTGCAATAAGCAGCCTTTTATCCTAACCCGTACCTGCAGGAGTTCACACTCGACCCAGTAGGAACTACTGTACCTTTCTGCGAGCCGCTCTCGTCTCTCCATCCGTCTTCTGTGCCAGGACTCATTAGGAGAAGCACAAGCATGCCATTCTGCTCTTTAACACCAATAAATCCACTTTAAGTGCTTCATGTTAGCGCGTTGCTTCGGGCGATGCGGAGGCTGGAAATAGGTCACACTCAGCAAATTCATGGAGACAGCAGGTGTGGTAGCACATCTGGACCGGGACGTATAAACCACGGATGAACAGAATGAGACGAATGAAAGGAAGGGAGGATGTGCTGCGTGTGATGTCTTTGTGGTGACAGGTCTGTGGAGAACAGAGTTATAGAGGGCCACCTCCCGTATGGAGGGTGTTCATGTGAACCAGAGACAGATAACCTTATTCAAACACAAGGCATCGAGTGTGTAGAGAGACGGATTCACAGCCTCTGAGTGAATAATACATCATATTCTTGTTTGGGTTAAACACTTCCTTCCTCCTTCAGGTATCAAGCTCCTCTCTATCAACCAGCTTCACCTTCAGTCCGGGAGGCAGACACAGTGTATACAGGTATGATATAAGGATTTACAGGAGTAATATAGGCTCAGGTTGGTAATCTTGAGAAACTAGAGTATTTTCTCAGGTTGGTATATCTTGAAACTAAGTACACTGAGCCTTACATATATGTTGTGTATAAAGTATGCAGCATTTACAAGATAAGAAAGGTCTCCAGGCCTCCTCCAGATAAATATGCTGTGTATTACATATATGTTGTGTGTATATATGTGCTGTATTTACATATATGTTGTGTATATATGTGCTGTATTTACATATATGTTGTGTATATATATGCTGTATTTACATATATGTTGTGTATATATATGCAGTATATACATATATATGTTGTGTATATATATATGCTGTATTTACATATATGTTGTGTATATATGTGCTGTATTTACATATATGTTGTGTATATATGTGCTGTATTTACATATATGTTGTGTATATATATGCTGTATTTACATATATGTTGTGTATATATATATGCTGTATTTACATATATGTTGTGTATATATGTGCTGTATTTACATGTGTTTGTATATATATGTATTTACATATATGTTGTGTGTATATATATGCTGTATTTACATATATGTTGTGTATATATATGCTGTATTTACATATATGTTGTGTATATATATATATGCTGTATTTACATATATGTTGTGTATATATATGTGCTGTATTTACATATATGTTGTGTATATATATGCTGTATTTACATATATGTTGTGTGTATATATATATGCTGTATTTACATATATGTTGTGTATATATATGCTGTATTTACATATATGTTGTGTATATATATATGCTGTATTTACATATATGTTGTGTATATATATGTGCTGTATTTACATATATGTTGTGTATATATATGCTGTATTTACATATATGTTGTGTATATATATATGCTGTATTTACATATATGTTGTGTATATATATATATGCTGTATTTACATATATGTTGTGTATATATATATATATGCTGTATTTACATATATGTTGTGTATATATATATGCTGTATTTACATATATGTTGTGTATATATATGTGCTGTATTTACATATATGTTGTGTATATATATATGCTGTATTTACATATATGTTGTGTATATATATGTGCTGTATTTACATATATGTTGTGTATATATATGCTGTATTTACATATATGTTGTGTATATATATATGCTGTATTCACATATATGTTGTGTATATATATGCTGTATTTACATATATGTTGTGTATATATATGTGCTGTATTTACATATATGTTGTGTATATATATGCTGTATTTACATATATGTTGTGTATATATATGTGCTGTATTTACATATATGTTGTGTATATATATATGCTGTATTTACATATATGTTGTGTATATATATATGCTGTATTTACATATATGTTGTGTATATATATGCTGTATTTACATATATGTTGTGTATATATATATGCTGTATTTACATATATGTTGTGTATATATATATATGCTGTATTTACATATATGTTGTGTATATATATGCTGTATTTACATATATGTTGTGTATATATATGCTGTATTTACATATATGTTGTGTATATATATGCTGTATTTACATATATGTTGTGTATATATATATGCTGTATTTACATATATGTTGTGTATATATATGCTGTATTTACATATATGTTGTGTATATATATATATGCTGTATTTACATATATGTTGTGTATATATATGCTGTATTTACATATATGTTGTGTATATATATGCTGTATTTACATATATGTTGTGTATATATACATATATAGTTTATTTTGTATTTTTATATTGCACTTTGCATACTATACTCTATGCACAGTCACTTTCTTTCTTATATTTATATTTTATTGTGTTTAGTTTATCGGGTTACTGTGTCAACAAATTTCCCCTTGGGGATAAATAAAGTATATTTCTATTCTTCTATTCTACTGTTAGCTGGAAGACGGTGAGGAACTACGAGTTTACAGCAGCAGGAAAGAGACGGGAGGTCCTGATGAAATAACAGAACAGGCTCATTACGTTCCTGCAACCACAGACACCGGATCATTCTTTAGCCCAATTATTAGATTCATTGATAACTGTCAGGATGTAATGAGAATTTCATAAGAAATATCAAACATGTCGATGAATAAGAGGATCAACCCTGACTTGAAGAGCTCAGAGTAATTATTATTATAGTACTATCGTACGTACACAATCAGGCGGGTAAACCCATTCAGATGATTGAGTCACGTCTATATGTGGCTGAAGCGTTGGAATGTGCCAGAGGAATCGAAAACGGGGTAATTATTTTTGGTGTGTGTGTGGGAGGAGGGGGGGGGGGTACCCACTGGCTGCTCGGCTCCGGGTCCTTGTGGGATTCTCTGTTCATGGAGTATACACTCCTGCATGCCATTTAGTGCACATCACTCCATGCTGGTGGCATGGCGGGCGTGATGGGCTCCAGAGCGCCGCGGTGCCATGGCGGGCCGAGAGGCCCATTACTCATCACCGGCTGGCCTGTTTCTTTAGGGAGAGGCCTGGTGGAGGAGCAGGGAGATGGGTGGTGCGTGATGGATGGGGGGCCGCTCTCCTGGCCCTCCAACACACCCGCGTCCAGAGCCGTGTTTACCGTGCACAGCGGTATTTTTTGGTGGTGCGAGCAAATCCATCTGCCCAGTTTTTATTCTTTTGAAAGTCAAAGTCACGTGCAGCTGATTGAGGGCGATTCACAGCTACTGTGCACAGCCACTCCGCCTTGGATAAAAACCTCTTAAAGCGTTGCACTGTTTGTTTTGTCTTGTTTTGTATTGTTTTGTGTTGTAATGTATATTTGTGTAACACACTGAGTCACTTTACCAAGTAAAATTCCTTGTTTTTGCAAACCTTCTTGGCCAATAAAACCGATTCTGATCGGTTTCGCTCTGCATCCTCTTCTCTCGTTCCCTCAGCAGGCGAGCAACGTTAAACCACACGTCAGCGTCTCCTCCGGGGGTGGAGGGCGCTCAATTGGCAGTGAGGTAGCTCAGGTGTCAGGTGCGTCTGGGACTCTGGCAGGGATCGGCCCTCCTTCAACACTACAGCCGACGTGCCCTTGAGCAGCGTCCTCTAGTGCTCTTCAAACAGGAATGTCTTCTGGATCGTCTACGTTGTCGTAGAGACTTCGTGAGACGCAGCGAGGAGGCCTTTGGCGCCACCTTCCAGCGTGCTCATCGGGACACGGCCTGCAGACGTGGTCACGTGACCTCGTTAGCTTGAATCATGCTGAGAGCCTCTCAGCTGTGTAGGCGCTGGAGGCCCCGACAGAGAGTCAGCAGGCCGTCAGGGGCCGTATGTAAACATATAAACATCTATAGCGGCGCTTTGAGGGGGGGGCGAGAGGACCGTGAGCGTGCAGCAGAACGGGACACGAGACGAGTGGGCCGACACACACACACTCACTGAGACACACACACAACACATCGCATGAGCAGAGCGAGTCCAGAGGGCCTCTGGGAGAAGGGCAACAGAGGGCTGCAGACATCTTTACAATACCTGCTTAATGCTTCTGAATTAGCGCAAAACAAATGCCCACATATTTAAAAACTAAAAAGTCCTGAAAACTAAATAATACAAAATAATGGAATAATTGCCTTGAACATCAACCCCTATGAGCCCGTGTGATCTCACGTCAGGATCAGCAGGAACAGGATCCACGAGGACTTCTTCATCCGCCACTACGATCAGCACCCGGGTCAGTGTGTGAGGGTGTGAGGGTGTGTGTGTGCATGACAGGGTTCTTACACATGTGGACCAGTGGATTTCCAGGACTTTTCCAGGACTTTAAACCAAAGTTCCATGACCAAACTGAAATCTGGGTAAAACATGAACAATTTAGAACATGTTGTGTTTTGAGCATCTTCTTTAAAAAACATATTCATTATTTCAAACTCGGTGTAAATGAACACGTGATCATAACAAATTTCCATGACTTTTCCAGAACTTTTATGATTTAAGTTTTTTCCATGAAATGACCATTTTTAAATGTCACGACTTTTCCAGGTTTTCCATGAGCGTACGAACCCTGGTGTGAGAGTGGGCGGCTGTAGCTCAGTGGGGTCAGGGGATCGAACCGACAACCCCAAGATTGTCGGTTCGATCGCCACCCTCCCCATTAGTTGCAAATCGAAGCGTCCTTGAGCAAGGCACTGAACCCCCAGCATCACTGCAGCCGACTGCTCCTTAGTAACTAAGGATGGGTTAGATGTAGATAATACATGTTGTTAGATTAGATTAGAATAGATTCAACTTTATTGTCATTACACATGTACTAGTATTTCCCCTTGGGGATTAATAAAGTATATTTCTATTCTATTTCTATTCTATTCTATTCTATTCACAAGTACAGAGCAACGTAATGCAGTTTAGCATCCAACCAGAAGTGCAACAGAAGTATCCTAATAAATACACGATATACAGATTAAAAAAATGCAGATATAAATATATTCTGCGGTTGCTAAACTAGCAAATATTCAGTGCATATTAACTCGATGGTGCATGTGTACCTGAACTCTGTGAATGACAACAGATTGAATCCAATCCAAACTAGAACGCGTCTGTTAAATGGAATAAAATGCTATGTTTTCTCACACTTTGCACTGTCTTCTGTAGTTGGAAAGTAGTGAAGAGAAACGCCTTGTGAGGACTGATGGGCTCTAGGCCCACCCAACGAGAGCTGCTAGAGGATGAATACGTTGGAATACATTCCAGCACACGGTTCAGTCTCCTCCCATCCTCTCCATCACACCCGAGCTCAGCCCGTCCGCCCTCGGCTGCTCGGCACACACCTCGAAGGCCTCATATTCATCAAAGGGGCAAGGGTCATGACCTGTAACCCTGGAGGACCCGGCAAACGGGAATACGGCTAAAACGAGAAGAAGAGGTCTCGACTCTCGAGTCAAGCTCTTAATTTCCCTGGGGCTCCACACTAACCCCACGACATCCGGGTCAGGGCTTGAGAGTCAAATCTATTAAACGTCAGGCAGACACGGTGATTCCTGACAACGGATGGGTGGAAAGGACGTCAGACTCTTTTCCTTTTAGACACGGCAATTAACTGACGACTAATTACCTGCAGAGAGGAGCAGCTCTTTATTGGAAACAGACATAAACTAGAGACAGGCCTTTTTCTGACTTCCCTAGGGGGGAAAAGCCTTAGCCTCTCTCTTTTCTGAACACAATTACTGTTACACATTGATACACGTGTCATTGTGGTGTCAGATATCACGTATTCCTTCACTAGGTGGGGTTTTAATCAGAAACATCTGCAGGAAGAGTTGTGTTTTGTCAATAGTGGCTTAGGCAGCACAAAGAAAGGACGTGATGGGAACTAATGAACTGATTCCTGTCTAAAGAGAGCAAGCTGAGTGATGAGTGCTGTGATGGTGGAATTAGTGCAGCTGAAATACAGTGTGGTCCATTTCACATGTGAACCATTACTGCACAAGCAATGATGTCAATGATTGTATTACCTGGCCTTCATACAATACGTTTAAGTACTTTTGTTTATATATACACCTTTCTATCCTGTACATTAATATTCCACTGTTTTTTAATGCTTATTTATATTACTTCTATTACTTGTTTCTATTATTATTCGTTTTGTATTCACTTATGAGCAATGATACTGTAATCCTGCAATTTCCCCACTGAGGGACTAATAAAGGACTATCTTATCTTATCTTATCTTATCTTATCTTAAGCCCTTTCATTTGTTAGAGCCAATTCAATTTCTGCTTATATTTCAGAATTTACCAATTCTATAGTCGACTCTAAACTCTAAACTCCTTCAAGACATGCTTTCTTTATTTGAATACCGTGTGCTGCTGTTTTCTATGAGCTACAGTTCAACATGAGTTTGAGTGGATGAGTTTGTATCTTCTTCAGAGGTAACTTAGAGAACTTAGAGCGGGTATCGAGTGTGTCCTGCTGGCCTGTTGTGATGCTTCAGAGATAAAGGTGCTAGACGGCCTGGCAGTGGGAGGCAGAGCCGCTGCATTTAGAGTCAGCGGCTAATTAAGATCGATCCAGACTCCAGCTGGCTGCCCAGCACTATTGGACAGCACGAGCTATAAATCTCTCAAGTGACTCATCACCGCCTCCTGCCCTCCTCCTTCCTCCTCCTCCTCCTCCTCCTCTCCTCCTCTCCTCCCCTCCTTCCCTCTCCCCTCCTCCCGAGGATATACTCTCTGGACTCTGAGTCCCGTCGCCTCCCTCTCTCATACAATTAGGGGCGGGCGATACTCAAAGCAAGGGCTCGTCTTACTGTCTTACAGCGTCACAAGATCCATGCTGCATCCAACACTGTTTGGAAGGGTTTGGTTATCGTTATACATATGAACTCTAAATGGCTCCTGGCTGCTGTGTGAATGAGGAAGAATGATGACTATATCTGGATTAAAACTCAGATTATCACTTCAGTGGCTCTTAAATATCTTATTATGGTACTTTAGTAGTTTGACTATGTTGAGGAAATGTTACTTTCTGTATTCTTGTTGTTGTTAGTTTGTCCTCTAGGTTGAATGCACTTATTGTGAGTGGCTTTGGATAAAAGCGTCTGCTAAATGACATGTGATGTGATGTAATGAATGTAATTCAGTTTAGTTATGATGGCAGGTGGCACCTTGTATGGTCGCCCTGTCATTCCACTTTTCACAGTCAGGGCGCGATCACACCAGATGCCACTTTTAAAAGAGAAGCCGCTTCAAAAACGCCTCGGCAAAAACGCGCCAGGCAAAACAGCGTAGAGCGCCTGCATGCTCAACCGGGCGATGAAACTTCATTCACGAAATGGATTCAAGCAGTCGGCCCTTGCTGTGTTGTGGGATGACGAGGAAAAATTGCCCAAAAAGCGTAAGTCCTGGTTTCACGATATAAACAAAGAAAGAAGGAAAGACTTCAGCGAATAGCACATGAAAACAGGAAGAAGGCGGTAAAGTAATAAAGCCCGCCTCCTGCGTGATCCGATTGGCTGCCTTGGCCGAGTGCGACATCGATTTTCACTCTTAAAGTTGTGAATATTGACATTTTTAAGCACGCTTGAAAACGTTAGAACAATTCAAAAAGGCGGACGTCGATGGTTTTGCTTGCGACGCGTTTCTGGAGTGACGGAGCCCCGACTCACCTGGCTCTACTAAACATGGTTGTTCGCTCACATCTTCCTGGTGCTGTGGGAGATTTCTTTAAAGAATTAGACGTGGAACTTCCTAGAAAGCGCCCCCCCGCTCACCCTGGGTGACTTTAGCATGGAGTCAGAAGGCATCGGCCCCGTCTCTCTGACTCTCTCAGTCCCTCTCCTCCTACTCACAAACATCTACCTCTAACCTCATGTAACTGCTCTCCACGTCTCTGACCACTTCTTCATATCTCTCTCTCTCTCTCTCTCTCTCTGATAAACCTCCCACATCAACAGACTCTGTGCTCCCTCCCTCCCTCCCTCCCTCCCTCCTCCGTTTTATCAGCCCTCCCTTCATCTGACTCTCGCTCATGCATCCTGACTCGGCCACAGACACTCTTTCAGCGCCCTGTCTCCCGATCATGGCGTTGCCGTGGTAACCTCCGCTGTCTGCTGTCTCTGAGCAACCCGCCGCTGCCAGAGCCGCCTCTCTGTCCTCTGTCCTCATCCTCCTGGACCGTTCTGCTGCATTTGACACCGTGAACCATCAGATCCGTATTCTCTTCCTCCAACAACTGCTTTACAATCTGTACACATAGACATCCCTGACCTTTGACCTTTGACCTCACATCGGACCAGGATCAACTCCCAAAAAATAAAAAAAAACATTTCACAGGGAAAATAAAGGGAAGAACCCTTGAGGAGAGAACAGAGGAGGATCCTCTCCAGGATGGACAGAACAATAGATGTCATGTGACCAGATGAACAATAGATGTCATGTGACCAGATGAGCAATAGATGTCATGTGACCAGATGAGCAATAGATGTCATGTGACCAGAGGAACAATAGATGTCATGTGACCAGATGAACAATAGATGTAATGTGACCAGATGAACAATAGATGTCATGTGACCAGATGAACAATAGATGTCATGTGACCAGATGAACAATAGATGCCATGTGACCAGATGAACAATAGATGTCATGTGACCAGAGGAACAATAGATGCCATGTGACCAGATGAACAATAGATGACATGTGACCAAATGAACAATAGATGTGACCAGATGAACAATAGATGTCATGTGACCAGATGAACAATAGATGTGACCAGATGAACAATAGATGTGACCAGATGAACAATAGATGTCATGTGACCAGATGAACAATAGATGTCATGTGACCAGATGAACAATAGAGGTCATGTGACCAAATGAACAATAGATGTGACCAGATGAACAATAGATGTCATGTGACCAGATGAACAATAGATGTGACCAGATGAACAATAGATGTCATGTGACCAGATGAACAATAGATGTGACCAGATGAACAATAGATGTCATGTGACCAGATGAACAATAGATGTGACCAGATGAACAATAGATGTCATGTGACCAGATGAACAATAGATGTCATGTGACCAGATGAACAATAGATGTCATGTGACCAGATGAACAATAGATGTGACCAGATGAACAATAGATGTCATGTGACCAGAAGGAAGCATTAGAGTTAAAACACATTGAATGAGTCTGAGTGTATGAACAGTTGGGAGTGGTCATGGACCCCGATGCAGACCTCCTGATCCAGACATGGTTGAATGCACTTACTGTAAGTTGCTTTGGATAAAGGAGTCAGCTAAATATAACGTAGTGTATGAATGGGTGTGAATGGGTGAATGATGCCGTGTAGAGGGAAGTGCTTTAAGTGGTCCGAGGACTAGAAAGGGGCTTTACAAATTGTAAATTCCTCATTTCCCATTCCTCCCACGCAGCTGAGCGGTGCTGTAGGTGACAGGCGGCCTGATGGGGCTCAGCCCCGTGGACCGCGCGTTGGACCGCGCGTTGGACCGCGCGTTGGACCGCGCGTTGGTTCTGCTCAGCGTTATTGTCGTCGTGTTGGTTTCTCTGCTGTTTGGTTTAATGCTGTGTTCAGTACAATGGTGAGAAGATATTGGGGAGGTCCGTTTAAAGCTAGGAGGCTGCAACTAACAATAAAAGCGATCGTTCTATAGCGTACATTTTTAATAAAGAGGTGTTGATTGATCTATTAAATATCAGCCATAAGCTGTGTTGCACGAAAAGGTAAATATAGGCCAAAAAAACAACAATTAAAAATTCAATAAATGAAATAAATGATCGTCTTCGTCTTTAAATCTCTGCTTTGGTAAAAAACGTTTGGGTTTCCTTAGTTTAGTTAGTTAGTTTTATTTGAGTATAATAATGAGCTTAGAGATAGTGTTATGAAGTGAAACGGCTCGTAATTTATCTTTAATATCTATCTTATATTGCTGTGAAAACAACTGTATAATGTGTCTATATTCAAGTTTCTCACCAAAAACACATTTTACAAGATAACAAGTGAACACATCTTGTGAACTGATCATGTCAACATGTAAATGATCTTTCGTCCAACACAGATATCTACTGACTGGAGCGTAAACACACCGTAATGTAAACTAGGAAACAGTTAAAACTCTGATTTGTTTAAATTAAATGAGCGTTACCTTTGAACTTGTGGAACACGGCCCAGAGTTCGGCGATGTCGGTGGCGAAGGTGATGTCGGTGTCCAGCACGATGACCCTCTGCAGGTCGGAGGGCAGCGTCTTGGTGAGCACCAGCTTCATCAGGCCGTAGATCCCAGAGTAATGCTTGTTGGGGATCCATGACACCTCAGACTGAAGACAACAACAACAACAACAACAACAACGCAAGGTTGGGATGAGTTGCTTTTAAATTGATTGACATTTTTTAAATGTGCACTATTTTATTTTATGTATGGACCTGTGTCGGGGACTAAGTGCGAATACACAGGGGCCCTTTAAGAGATGGGGCGTAACCCTGGAGACGAGGGGTGTTCAAGGACACCAGGAAGTGAATGTCAACACAGGTGTTGGGAAGAGAAATAAACGACCACAGGTTACGGCCAGAGGGAATACCCAGGGTTGGTACACATGTTGATCAGTGGAATTCCAGGACTTTTCCAGGACTTTTCCAGGACTTTAAACCATATACATGAAAACTTTTTGAAAATGTAGTATTCAAACAATGAGAATTACAAAGCATCCAGTACACCTTCAATGAAACAAATGGATGAGAGAGAATAGTTTGATTAAAATAATAAACATTACTATACATGTTTATTCTTAGAAACTCTTATATAAATGTTTATTCTTTTAATCAAACTATTATCCTTTATGTGCAAATCTGTTTGGACTTGGTGTATGCCGGCTTATAATCTGAGTCTTCCTTTCAAGAACATATGAATTATTTCAAACTCAGCGTAAATGAACATGTGAATATAAAAAATGTCCATGACTTTTGTGATTTAAGTTTTTGCCATGACTTTTCCAGGCCTGGAAATTATCATTTTAAAATTCCATGACTTCTCCAGGTTCTCCATGAGCGTAAGAACCCTGAATACCAGACTCCTCGTTTCTATCCACACGCCTACAGCTTCATAAAGACGTAAACACAGCCGAGCAGAATCAAAGACGGGGGAGTCACATGAACATGTGAGAGTATTTCTGAGGGGGGTTAGTGGAGCGAAGAGGAGGCGCGCTCTTCACCTTGAGCTCGTCTGCGTCGTAGAAGTCCACCTTGACGGCCGGCACCATCCAGGTGTGGAACAGAGAGGACAGGATCTGCTGCGCGATGGCGTCCGTGATGAAATGGAAATGAAGAGGGTTCCTCCTGTAGACAAACACAAACACAGGGAGATCCTCAACACGACGACACTACACGGAACAATCCGTCTACACCGTAACCAGCAGAGTGGAGTAGGAATAACTGGAATAACTGGAAAGGAGAAGGAAAGAAAAACACGCGCAGGGACGGTCGTAACAAATTTGGCCTTTTTGCTAAATCTCCATACGGCTGTTAACTGATAAAAAAAAGAGTAAAGTAAAGTAACTCTAAAATAAGATGATGTCCATCCAACATGTTCATTTTGTTCACTGAATGTTACTCAACACATACAAATACCTTGGTTTTAAAAGATACATAATAATAGAAATAACCTTAAATAACTAGTCAATTAGCAATATCGAAGGTATGGAGGTACCGGTCCGTGGCTGGAATACAACGGCTTATGATATGGTATGATATACCTTTATTTCATATCACATCATATCATGATGCAGTGTAGACTTAGATTATGTCTGGTGATAATCCATTTGAAGAGATGGATTACATATGAAGGTCTTCCTCCATTGTTCTCAGAACTGTAGTTTATGTTGCCTCCCTCACGCACTGTCCCACTGCCACCAAATGTGGATTAATCCGTTCCTAAAAATAGTCCGACAGACCGAGTAAAAGTTGCTAAAAACTAGTGTGACCGTCTTTTTTAGTAAATTACAAAGCCTTTAAAGAAATTGGAGCAGACAGCGAGGGGATAGAGAGAGTAGAGCGGTGGACCAACGGACGGCTGGTTGAGGGTTTTCTTGGAAATCATTGAGCAGAACATGTAGAACAGTGCCAGCCTTTTGCTCTGCAGGTGTAAAATGAAACGTTGCTCAAATTAGAAAGACTTTCAGCTTAAAGTTACGAATATTTTAACTTTGAACTGAGCCTGAAAACCGCAATAAAACCGCGTGGCGTTTAAAAGGCGCGTCTGAAAGGCGAACCGGAGGCAACTGTTAGGTTGTAATAGTTTATTTTGATAACATCTGCAGAGGTCTTATGTTTTAAATGAATACATATAGAAAGATATTATAATAGAACATACTAGGGAGGATATTAAAATCCAAATTCAAAATGACTTTAGAGACCCGTGAAGAGGATTCGTGGCAGTGTGGACTAGCGTTGTCAGAACCGAACACGAGGTCTGTTTCCACGCGGCGTTGTTCCTCCGGTGAGGCCCGCCTCACGCTCTGCTGACGGGCCGCAGACAGACGCTGATGGACGGAGCAGAAAGACGAGCGCCGCTGCCTGAATACATCAGGGGGGGGGCATTGTCAGGTGAGCCACGGGGCTCTCCATCACCGGGGCAAGAGATGAACGGCTGGCACGTATTTGATTTACAGCGTGGGCTAAACAACACAGTACAGGACCGGCGGCATACATCACTTGAGATGTACACAGGAGGACCAGACGTCCTCTTATTTCACATGTAACATACACTTTAACTTAAACACACATGTCACCTGAAACACACACTTAGACACTCTTAATGTTATTTGTTGTCCGAGCACTTAATCTTTATCTTCTCTTATACTTAGGTTTCCGCGTTGATTGTTGTTTGTCATGTCTAATGTTGCACCTTCCGCCAAAAAGAATTCCTCGTTTGTGTAAACATTCCTGGCAATAAACGGTTTCTGATTCAGATTTTTGAGGGATAAAGAAATGCGTCCGGCAGGGATTCCAAAAACGTCGGGATTTTGCTTCGTCGGATATTTGTGTTTCTCTGGGTTTTCACAAACTAGTTTTACCCCTTACAAGTTTTGGAAATGGTATCTCCCTTACGGTCCACCTTCTTGCGCGAGCTCTGACTGTAGAGAGGACAGTCATTGGTCGAACGATCTCAGGGTTGCCAGATACACGGAAACTATCCTCCTTTTCGGCACGTATATCACAAAACAGGCAGAACAAGAGATGTTCAATCGCTCAGCAAATTCAAATCCCCATAAAATAAAATCAACACTATAGGAGGAAACTAGAACAGCTGGACACGGTTTGATAAAAGAAGTCAGCTGATCCAGGGTCAGGTGGTGTGCTTCGAGTCCCACCTCCACACCATCAGGTGTCCAGCAGTGCTAGTGGAGGCTTTTCTAGTCTTCCGACCACTCACACGTCATCAATCACCCATTAGGAACCATTTGCACCACACACACACACACACACACACACACACACACACACACACACACACTCCGGACCGGACGGGGATGGAACCCTCGCTCCCTCTGATGGAAGGACGAGCCGCTCTGCCGTGACCCGCTCACCGCAGCCTCCAACGGAACAGCAGAATATCATTTGAACTAATTATTCGCCTGAATAAAAAGCAGATTGTCCAGGACAAAGTGGAATACTATAAAGGATGTCACCGGGGTATATTTCTTCCTGGATCATTTACTCTGTCGTGTTGATTTTTTTAGGCGTAACTGGCACACGCCGTCCCCTCCCTCGGTGGATCTGCCGTGGGTCAACATTTAAACTCCCTGTGATCAAACAGTTAGCGCTCCGTCCCCTTCTGCCCACAGCGTGGACTCGTCTCATCCGACTCTCCTGCAGAACTCTTTTAGGAACGAGAAAAGCAGCCATGCAGTGTCAGTTTGAAAGAAAGTATTATGAAGAAGTTGTCATCAGCAGCTGCGGAGCTGAAAGGACGCTGACTGATTACTAATGGATCCTCCGTCGCCTCCGTCGCCCACGCAAAATAAACTATCCATTATTCTGTCTCGTGTTCACACTAGACAGATGTAGTGCTCGTGCGTCAGCGCTCCAACCTTCAGGTCTAATGGGAGATGTACGCGCTCATAATTCATCCTGCTTCTCTGACAAAAGCTGTTATTTAATTATATTTATTAAGTGCTGAAGATAACGGCAGAGACGCTACGCCATTAAAAAAAAGGAAACGGTTTAAAACATCAACTGAAGAGGAGCTTTCAGTCGGTTGACGGCGGATTGTTGCATAAATCAAAATGTGAGATCTCTCAAATATTAAAGACGCTCACCATCCCCCGACCCCGGCTGAAGGTTGCTTTCATGTTCAAAGCATCGGGAACATTCACATCCACGCTCCGACTCACGCCAACTGTCCTCTCCTTGGGAGAAGCCTGGCTGGCGACTCTGTATCTGCCGAGGTCGCGTCGCTGACGGTCGGCCGTCTTTGTGCGGCTCGTGACGAGCAGCCGGCCGTCGTCACGGCGACGGCGGGGGCTTCGGATGTTTAATGCTCTATTTGGGCGTTTTTCATTTCATCTTACAAAAGCAGAAATGACGGCGTGACGACTGGGTTTCAACAACATTGAACATGTTCATAGAGGACAGTAAATGGAGGAAGTGGACCCGATGGCAGTTGACACAGAATTGTCATTTTCTGTTCTTTTCACCCTTTTTTGTTTGATCAAATATTTTATTTTTAATTCTGGTTGTCGATGTTGTTGATGACTTGTTGTATTTGTCTTTTTATTGTTGAATAAAAAGAAAATTTTAAAAAACCTGTGTTTCCTACTCCAGAGGAGGGTCTCTCATCCAGGGAGAGCAAAGTACCAATCGCCGTGGTAACGGCACCAGTCCTGTTTGAATGAGATGCTGAGAGGCTGCTGGGGGATGCTTAGGATACACTAAGCACCTCTCTCCTCCTCTCTCTACTTATGGATGAATTTGCATCTCTCCATCACACATAATTAACTCTGCTTCCTCCCCGGCGTCGTTGTGACTTCACGTCTCATCGGGTTATCGGACCTGCTGGTTCCGACACCTCCTTATTCCTCCTGCTGATGCGCAGGAGCAATAAGGAGGAATATTCAATTCAATTCAGTTTATTTTGTAGAGCCCATTCTCACAAATTACGGAGAGCGGTCGTCTCGAGAGCACAAGGTCCCCGGTTCGATCCCCGCTCTGCCCATAGCTGCATGTTGAAGTGTCCTTGAGCAAGGCACTGAACCCCCAGTTGCCCCCCTGCAGCGCACTGCTCCTTAATGAGGAGCGGTCAAATGCAGAGGAGAATTTCACTACGCGGATCAATACAGGTGTACTTTTATTTATTTTCTCTGGAGCATTCCAACTAATTGTTCAGGTCGGCCAAACCGAGAGCCTCACATCGATCTCTCCTTATCCGATATAACATGTGTGTGTGTGTGTGTGTGACCTGGTGTCAGAAGTAAGAGGGAGCCGTGCCGTACCTGTGGAAGAGGACCGACTTCACCAGCGTCACCACGTCTCGGCTGGCGTTGTAACCGGCGCACACGATGGCCACGTGGATGGTCTGTGGAGATCATGACAAGAGGAGAGGATTAAACCACCGACCCCCAACCGGTCCCCAACCGGTCCCCAACCGGTCCCCAACTGGTCTCCAACCGGTCCCCAACCGGTCCCCAACTGGTCTCCAACCGGTCCCCAACCGGTCCCCAACCGGTCCTCAACTGGTCCCCAACCGGTCCCCAACCGGTCCTCAACCGGTCCCCAACCGGATAGAAGAACATTTTCAACTTCTCAAATTGATTTCATGAAAAGACGGTGCAGTGGGAAATTGAGATAGTAAAGAATATCACAGGATGCACGGGAAAAAAATAGTTAGAAATATTCATTTATACAGTCAATGAAGGAGAGGAGAGAGGTGCCCAGTGTATCCTAACGTCCATAAGGAGAGAGGAGAGGAGCTCAGTGTATCCTAACGTCCATAAGGAGAGAGGAGAGAGGAGCTCAGTGTATCCTAACGTCCATAAGGAGAGAGGAGAGGAGAGAGGAGCTCAGTGTATCCTAACGTCCATAAGGAGAGAGGAGAGGAGAGAGGAGAGAGGAGAGGAGAGAGGAGCTCAGTGTATCCTAAGCGTCCATAAGGAGAGAGGAGAGAGGAGCTCAGTGTATCCTAAACGTCCATAAGGAGAGAGGAGAGGAGAGAGGAGCTCAGTGTATCCTAAACGTCCATAAGGAGAGAGGAGAGAGGAGCTCAGTGTATCCTAGCGTCCCCCCTCCTCTCAGCCTCTAGCAGCGTCTCTAGGTCTGGACCAGTGAACCTGACTCAGCTCTATAACTATAAGACTATTAAACTTAACTGTGATAAATCTGACATGCTCATCCTTGGCCTCAAATCCCTGCCTCTCCGTCTCCCTCTCCGTCTCCCTCTCCTTCTCCCTCCCCCTCTCCGTCTCCCTCTCCTTCTCCCTCCCCCTCTCCGTCCCCCTCTCCGTCTCCCTCTCCGTCTCCCTCTCCTTCTCCCTCCCCCTCTCCCTCTCCTTCTCCCTCCCCCTCCGTCCCCTCTCGGTCTCCATCTCNTTCTCCCTCCCCCTCTCCGTCTCCCTCTCCTTCTCCCTCCCGTCTCCCTCTCCGTCTCCCTCCCCGTCTCCCTCTCCTTCTCCCTCCCCCTCTCCCTCTCCCTCCCCCTCTCCCTCCCCTCTCCGTCTCCCTCCCCCTCTCCTCCCTGTCTCCCTCCCCTCCCCTCTCCGTCTCTCCCTCCCGTCTCCCTCTCCCTCTCCCTCCCCCTCTCCGTCTCCCTCTCCCGTCTCCCTGTCTCCCTGTCTCCCTCTCCTTCTCCTTCTCCCTCCCCCTCCCCGTCTCCCTCTCCGTCTCCCTCCCCGTCTCCGTCTCCCTCCCCCTCTCCCTCTCCCTCCCTGTCTCCCTCTCCGTCTCCCTCCCCTTCTCCCTCCCCCTCTCCGTCTCCCCGTCTCCCTGTCTCCCTCTCCCTCCCCTCCCGTCTCCCTCCGTCTCCCTCCCGTCTCCTCTCCGTCTCCCTCTCCCTCACCCTCCCCGTCTCCCTCTCCGTCTCCCTCTCCTTCTCCCTCCCCCTCCCCGTCTCCCTCTCCGTCTCCCTCCCCCTCTCCCTCTCCGTCTCCCTCCCCCTCCCCCACTCCGTCTACCTCGCCGTCATGTTTGACAGCATCCTCAGCTTTGAACATCACATCAAACAAATCACTGAGTCGCCTTCCTTCCCCTCAAACCCATCGTCATCATTTTTTTTTTTTGGGGGGGGGGGGTATATATGTGTGTGTATGCATGCCTGTGTATATAATAATAATAATATGATATACTTATATTGACATATTACATTTAACCCATCCTTAGTCATGAAGGAGCAGTGGGCTGCAGTGATGCCCCCGGGGAGCAGCTGGGGGTTCAGTGCCTTGCTCATGGACACTTCGACTTGCAACTAATGGGGAGAGCGGGGATTGAACCCAAGACCTTGGGGTTGCAGGACGACCCTGTCAGTGTCTGGACTTTGTGTCTAGTTTTATGTCTTGTTTTGTAGTTCTTGTGTCGTCTGTCTCCCTGTGATTGTCTGCCGTGCTCCTGATCGTTTCCTCCTGTGTGATTGCTAAGCCCCGCCCTCATTGTGTCCACCTGTGTCTCGTTCCCCGTTGTCCAATCCTCTCACCTTGCCTGTGTATGTAAACCCTGTTCGTCTCATTCCCAGGGTGGCTTCGTTCTGTCATGTGAGGTCACGGATGTCGCAGCGCCTCACTGTCCCAGCCTGACTCCGTGGCCAGAATCTGGAACTCAACGGAATACTCCGCTACACTGGAGGAACCCTGGCGAAGACTGAGCAGTCGCTGAACAACGTCCCGGGTGTAGACCGGGTGGTCGAATACCCTCCTGAAGGGAGTATTCCGTTGAGTTCCAGATTCTGGCCACGGAGTCAGGCTGGGACAGTGAGGCGCTGCGACATCCGTGACCTCACATGACAGACCCCCCTTACCCCACTGAGCTACAGCAATGTATGTGTGTATGGGTGTTTGTGTGTGTGTGTATGGGCGTAGGTGTATGTATATGTGTGTATATATTGTTATGTTTATGTCTGACATTTTTGTACTTGTTTTATGTTTATATCACTAAACAAATAAAATATTTAAATGACAACGACAACAACAACAACAAAAAAGCCACCTGTTCACAACGGCTTTTAATGTGTGATCGTTTTAAATAATTGTTTTATTGTAATTCTGGTTATTTTTATTGTAGAGCTACTAGGATGTGATGTAAAGTGCATTTGAGTACTTTAAAAAGCGAGATAAAAATGTAATGCATTATTATTATTATCATTATTATTAAAGAGGAAAGTCTTCAGTCTCCATGAGGGGACGGTGTCTCCTCCAGCACTGAAGGTGGAGCTGGTTCCATAAAGGGGAGGAGCTTGATACCTGAAGGCTCTGGCTCCTCCTACTTTCTAAGACTCTTTTAGGCCTCAGAGAAGACATTAGCGGTAAAGCGGCAGTAAACCAGAGCAGCTTCCCCCCAGGATATGAGGAGAATGTGAGATGTGCACTAACACTGTTCACCAACGTGAGGACGATAAGACTCGCCGTGACTAATCAACCCGGGAGCAGGCGGCGGTCACCTCGCACTTGTCCACCACCGGCTGCTGCACGCAGTCGGAGCCGTTGCCCCCGGCGCCGGCCTTCTGGCCCTCGTTGTCGCCGGTGCCCTCCTCCGAATGGGTTCGGCTCTGGTTGCCACGGTGACCGCGTGCCGACGGGCTCCTGGGCGGCCGGCTCAGCTCCCGGCGCAGCGCCCGGTTCTCCTCCTCCACCGCCCGGACGCGCAGCTCCAGGGCCTGCCGCTCGCCAGCTCCGCCCACTGGCGCCGAGGATTGGGCTTCCAGTGGAGACAGGGGGAGGGGCTTCACTGTGGGTCAGAGGCAGGGGAGAACGGATTTATTTATTCATGTGTATCAAGACGATATATCAATAATATAATATATGAGGTCGCACCTGTGAGACCTCAAAACAAATGGTGGACACGACGGAAGACGCCAGAAGCGACCAGACCGTGATGAAGCCTGGCGAGGAGCAGCGAGCAGAAAGAAGCAGCGCTACATCAAAGCTACAGAGAGATGACACGCCTCACGTTACAGCGGCGCTACGCCTCCAACGCAGGTGATCACATTATGGGAGAACTGGGACGAAGACGAGGGTTCATGGAATTAGAAAGGGACCGAAATAGAAACAAGAGGAATGTGAGGCGGTCACAATGACGTCGTGTTCACGGGACTTTATGTGTCGAATAAATACTCTTCATGTGGCACTATGGACGAATCACATGTCATCCTACCAATGACTTCTTCTCCTTTTTAATCCACACACACACACACACACACACACACACACACACACACACACACACACACACACACACACACACACACACACACACACACACACACACACACACACACACACACACACACACACACACACACACACACACACACACACACACACACACGTCATCTGATTGGAAGCTTGCATTCCGACAAATTATTCAGCTTTTAAATACAAGACTAAATTATATATGTTAGCATTAACATTCTTTCAAGGCATAATGAAAAGATTTAATTTTAAATCTTTTGAAACTAAATTATTATAACAAATGAAATCAGGCTTTTGGCTCTCACACTCGGGTATCCTGCATTTCATTGGCTCAGGGTCCGGAGTCTTACCTGAGGCGAGATTTGTTTTTCTCCAAAAATGCACCGGAGTAATTGTAATCATGTATTCATTCATTAAATGAGGCGTTCCTCGTTACGCTGTCTGGCCCCCGGTGGTGATGACGAGGCATTGCAGTGCCCAGTCAAGCCCAAATGAACCCCAGCAGCAGTATTTGGCAATGTGCCGGGAGGAGTTACAGCAGGGAGGAAACAAGCGGAGCAGTAATCCAGACACGAGGAGGGGGAAGCGTTGCTCACCTCCTCATAAAGGGGAGAGTGAGCAACGCCTATACCTTATGTGTTCATGATATGCGAGTAGGAAGCTTGGAAACAAAGTCATCATGTGTTTCTATGTGAAGCATTAGTGGCCTCGAGTCCAACAGCCTCAGGAGAGGCCGAATTAAATAACCGGTATAGTCTGTCGGTAAGCTCACCGCATCAGAGCGGCGCACAGCGGATACGGTTCTAAATGCCAGATGGTAAAATATTCCGCTCACTACGGCTGCAACAACGAATCGATACAATTCTATTATTTGAATAGTCGGCAACACATTTCATTATGGATTGGTCGTGTCACGCGATCATTACGCCACTCGATACGCCGCCGAGACGTTTGAGTAGGAAAATAAAGAAAGTTGAGCGCAGAGCGGAGGAAAAGCAAAAAGAGGAAAGGAGCTGGAAGCCGCGCTGTGACGGCCGATCGCCGTGGAGACGCTCGGCTCGCCACCGCTGGAATCCAACCGGCTGCTGCTCTAGAGGCGGCGACAGCCAACGGCTGTGTGAACCTACAGTGGTGTCATGTATAATGTACACCACCGTTCAAAAGTCTGGGGTCACTTAGAAATGTCTTTATCTTTCAAGGAAAAGCATGTTTTTTGAATGAAGATGACATTAAATTATTAAGAGATGCACTCTTTACATTATTAACGTGGTAAATGACTATTCTAGGTTGAAACACCTGTTTAAAAATAAATATCTACACGGTTGTATAGAGGCCCATCTCCAGTGTTCTAATGGCACATTGTGTTATTGCCTTAGAAGACGAGCGGAGGGGTAGAATTTTAGAAAACCCTTTTGTTTTGTTAGCACAGCTGAAAACAGTTATGCTGTTCAGAGAAGCTTTTCAACTGGCCTTCCTTTAGAGCTTGAAGTCTGAAGAACACAATTCATATTTAAAGTAAAAATCATTATTTCTAACCTTGTCAATGTATTTACCATATTTTATATTCATTTTGCAATTCATTGGATAAATAAAAGTGAGTTTTCACAGTAGTGCATATAAATATGATATTAATGCTATGAACCCAAACGCGAGGGCGTTAGATGTTCCGACGTTTGAGGGATTTCCACAACAAGTATAAAGCAGAAATAGTGGTTTATTCTGAAACGATAACCTTTTTTCCACGGAGCAAAGCAACAGCATTTCATTTCTCTTCCACCTTCAGTGTTACGCGTCATTGTGGCTTTATAAACATTGAAGTTTTCTCCCACAGTCCTCAGTGAAGTCACGCGGGGTCATCGTGTCCCGCTCTGCTCGCCGGCTCACATGAGCTGTGGAAAATGAAATGGCCTTGCGTGTGTCCTGGAACGCCGCTGCAGACACTCGGGGCTCCCTTTCCATAAACTGGCTTTCCGTAAGCATCAAAGGGTCTACTGCAATCCCGTAAAGACGCTCGCTCACAGTCCCGTGGAATCAATAAAACCCTGGCAACCCTAAGCAGCTTCATCCCACCATGAAGCATCAGGGTTCTTACGCATTTTGACCAGTGGATTTACAGGACTTTTCCAGGACTTTTCACCAAATGTCCATGACCAAACTGAAAATCTTGGTATAAACATGAACATTTGAGAAAATGTTGCGTAATGAGAGCGTGTGCCAGCTTACATTTTGAGCGTCTTTCTTTAAAAAACACATTAAATATTTCAAACTCGGCGTAAATGAACATGTGATTTTAACAACATTTCAATGACTTTTCCAAAACTTTTATGATTTCAGTTTTTTTCATGACTTTTCCAGGTTTTCCATGACCGTACGAACCCTAACCATCTCCTGAAGCCACAACCATCCTATTCAGACGAGCAACCCAACAGCTTCGTGGACCTTTTCAGAGCCGAGGTCGACGACATTCCCAATGACCCCAACACCTTATCTGGGGTGTGCCGTCTGCTCTACGTCTCTCTGAGGATCAGGAGAGCCATGGCGAAGAAATCCTCAGAAAATTAAATCCTGTACCCTAGAAGTCAGACATCCCACTCTGTCCTCTCATCACCAACGTTGTTCACCTTTCACTTCAGTCTGTGTCCTGACAAATATATATTTTATTTTACACTGCTGTATTTGTTATATATATATTTTATATTTCACTTTGTATACTTTATGCACAGTGACTGTTTCTTTCTTTCTTATATTTATATTTTATTCTCGTGCGTTTAGTTTATTGGTACTACTGTGACGACAAATTTCCCCTTGGGGATTAATAAAGTATATTTCTATTCTTCTTCTATTCTTCCATCTACTACAAGAAGAATACATTTTATGAATTTAATGACACACAATCTAACCCTAACCACATACGTATTTTAGTTGGGACCAAAATAGTTTTCTGATTCACTTCTCAGCACTGGCCTGTCATGAGTCACGACAGTTTCTTTAAATATCGTAGGATGTATAGACATGACCTCACCATTTGTACATTATATATTTATCGTACACTAGATGGACATGACCTCAATCATGTCGGTGTTCTTGTACTGCACTGTTGTTGTGTTGTTGTGTTGTTGTGTCTTGTTGTGTCTTATTTTGTGTTGTAAAGTACAATCTATGTAACACACTGAGTCACTTTACCAAGTAAAATTCCTTGTTTGTGCAAACCTACTTGGCCAATAAAACCGATTCTGATTCTGATTCTGAATAATATGTTATTTTGTGGGGCTGAATATCGTCTCAGCCCGAACCCAAAGCTTTGAACACAAACCCACGGAAGTCTGTGAACATTTCCAGGGCTGTGGTGTGTTTCTCCATCCATACGACCTCATCCCCTCTGCAGGTTTGCTCCATGTGGCGCCCGTCAGACTCACTCTCACTGCGTCCAGCAGGTAAACACAACAGAGAGGAGACGGAGATAGAGACGGGCGACCCGATGGGTCCAGAGATGGAGAGGAGAGGAAGTGGGGAGGGAGTCCGAGCCAGGGAGCCACAGTGTTCCTGTCCGACTCGGTTAGGCGCTCCCTGCAGCCGCCGCTCCCTGCAGCCGCCGCTCCCTGCAGCCGCCGCTCCCTGCAGCCGCCGCTCCCTGCAGCCGCCGCTCCCTGCAGCCGCCGCTCCCTGCAGCCGCCGCTCCCTGCAGCCGCCGCTCCCTGCAGCCGGGTCCTCTCTCAACTTATCAAGTCCCAGTAACGACTCTCCACCGACAGGGATTTAACGCCTAATCCAATCATTACTGTTCAGACGTTGGTGGCCATTGCGTTATTGTAGCCTATTCACACACACAGTCTCCAGTGACTGTGACCCCCCCAAGTCAAAATTGTCAGTTTAATCATAATTAATAATGGCACTACCGCAGCATTTCAATCCTGCGAGTCAAAGTCATTAAAGTAGCTCCAAGAACTCCTGGACTATAGTGTCTGCAGGAAGTAATCAACGTTGGACAGGCCTCAGTAATTCATTAATATAGCGCCTCAGGAAAAGAAAGAGGAGGGTAGAGTGACTTTGTTACAGGACATTTATTTCAAGGGTCTGTTGTATATTAAGACGTGGTAACCGGGGGCGACGGTGGCTCGTCCTTCAAGAGGAGCGGCGCTCCGCCGCCCCATGCCGAGGACCGTGTGTCCTTGGGCACGACGCAACCCCAAAACGCCTCCGTCTACGCCGCGTAATCATGTGTCACTGTTGGTTACTGCTGATGTGCAGGTGGAAGCTTAAGCTCCTCCCATCAGAGGCTGAACGATGTCATGTAGTGTTGAGGGCTGGCCAATAGGAGGAGTCTCAGAGGCAGCTGTCACTCACATCTATTGTCTCCAAACTCTCCATCGTGGAATATGCCTAAATATGAACTATTGATAAACTCTGTCAAAGTCATTGAACGTATTTTAACTCTAAATCTGTCTTCTGGTCACATGACATCTATTGTTCTGTCCACCTGGAGAGGATCCTCCTCTGTTCTCTCCTCAAGGGTTCTTCCTTTTGTCCCCCTGAAGGTTATTTGGGAGTTGTTCCTGGTCCGATGTGAGGTCAGAGGTCAAAGGTCAGGATGTCTATGTGTACAGATTGTAAAGCACTCTGAGACACATTTGTAATTTGTGAAATCGGGCTCTACAAATAAACTGAATTGAATTGAATTGTCGGCTTACCGTCTCTAACCAGCGTCGCCACAATCACAGCAAAAGCCTTTTGTCTCCTGCGTGGTTATTTGGTAAAAACAAAGGGCTTCTTTGTTCTCTTCTTGTCTTTTTGTCATTTACAATGTTTTCTCACATTCTTTTTTACTTCAGTGAAACTGGAAAAAAAATCAATAAAGAAAAAGTTTTAAAAAAGAAAAAGAAACGATTGACACCAGAGTGTGAGGATGAAGAATTCAGTGGAGGGAAGTCACTATCCAGGTTTCTAACACAATGTGTTGAATTCAAATACTTTGCACTAAAACGTCAAGAGTACGAACCCAATCCGTCAAAAACGCACAAACAACGTTTTTCAGCTCGGGTAAAAATCGCCAGTATTTAAAAAAAGGCAAATGATTTAGTGACTGAATGCCGGATAAACTCTGCAGCCTGTTTTTCTTACCAAGCAGCAGCCGTGTGAGAGATGCTTACCCTGGAAGCTCCCGACTGACAGGTACAGCCAGGTGAGCGCGGGGATGAAGAGCAGGGCGAGAGAGGCCGCCAGGAACTTCCTGCGCCCGCGACACATGCCCAGCATCCTCTGGTCCGGAGCGAGCGGAACGAGGGGCGGAGGGACCTCTATGTGGGCAGCAGCTGGGGTCCGGGCCGAGTCATCGCCCTGGAGGAAAGGAGGAGGAGGATGTTAGAGAAGGATGAGCAGCGACTACTGCAGCTGCAAAGGAAACACCTGGACCACCTGCTCCAAACCCTTAGGAATACAACACTGAAGACGGTCACGTTGGACATGTTAGGTTGTAATCGTTTATTTTGATAAACATGTGCAGAGGTCTTATGTTTTAAATTAATACATATAGAAAGATATTATAATACAGGGTTCTTACACATGTTGACCGATGGATTTCCAGGACTTTTCCAGGACTTTAAACCAAATGTCCATGACCAAACTGAAATCTCGGTTTATACGTGTAAAAGTGAGAACATTTAGTATTTAAACTGTGAATTTCAAAGCATACAGGATGCATTTAACGAAACAAATGAATAAGAGACACTATTTTATTTAAAGAATAAACATTTCTTTCTTTCTAAAACATATTAATTATTTCAAACTCGGTGTAAATGAACAAGTGAATATAACAAATTTCCATGACTTTTCCAAAACTTCTGTGATTTAAGTTTTTTCCATGACTTTTCCAGGTTTTCCATGACCGTACGAACCCTGATAATAGAAAATATTAGGGAGAATATTGATATTGTTATAAATGTGTTATGAAGCATGGGGGTAATGTTTACTCTATGCAAATGTAAAGAATTAATGGCAAGAAGTAATGTATGTTCATGAGAGAGAATGTATGTTAGTGTTATAGATCGACGGAGCCGGTTGAAATCCGTGACATGACTTACAATAACAAGGGACTTTTATTGTGAAGGTGACTTTAATACCGAAAATAATAGACGGGAATTTTATTGTGAAAATACTTGACTGGAAATGACGTTTTGACTAATTATTTAAACATACTAGTTTGCAAGAGTGACTTTTCCATGTATTCTGGCCTCCACCCGCCCTTACCACAGGAGGTAATCAATATCTGATGCTCTCTGACCTCTCATCAGACTCATGTCAGATTGCCAGAGTCCTCCTGGAATCAACTTCTGGAGCTCATTAAATCATCCGAATCAAATTGTAATTCAAACTTTGCAAGTACCAACCAATTCAATCTGTCTTTCATCTGCCAGTCTGAAAAGATTAATCAGGCAGTCGCATCCTAATCTGACTCGGATGACCTAAACTAATTTGTCAAATTTCCAGTGCGATGCAGTGCGGACATTATAGCGGGTCTCATTATATGACATTAGTGGAAATCCTCTTTCCGTTACGAGCACATTGGTCTAATTACCCCATTGACCTCCGTCGATTTCTAATCTTCAGCAGACTGTCCAGGGATGACACGTAATACCTCGAGCTGACGCCGTGGAGGCTGGCACACACACAAACTAGAATGCCAATTATCACAGTGCCACCCAGTAGAATGCAGTAGAGGGAGCCGACTCCCAGCACTGTTAATGAACTCAACCCCGACTGAATCTACAGTTTTATACTGTGGCAATAGGGAGAGAGACCGAGTGAGACGGGGTTAAATGAGGCTAAAAGGAGATTAAACTAGTCTCTTGTGTACGACCACCATTGATTCGATAGGCCCACTATGAGTCATTTCAGTGGCTCTTTAGCTTTTGACCCCTTTGCGATATTAGCTCTCCGCTGGATAATGCGATTTACATTGCAAATGGTGAACAGAAGACATTTATTACCGCAGTCAAGAGAGATGTTACGCCACTGAGCGAGGGAGGAACGGCAGTATGGACGCAGCAGAAGGAGGTTACTGAAGGGAATGTTACTCAGACGTGTAATAAGACGGAGAGTAACACCGCCAGAAAGACATTATGTCTGGAATCGTTTTCAGATGAAATGCCCCATAAAAACAAATTGATTGTTCCTCCAGACCAGATGGTGGCGTCTGCGCCTTCAGCTGGCTCTTCAAGAAGTAGAAGTCAAAGAGGACGCTTGTTTTGTGAGGGGGAGATCCGCTGTATACCTTTAAAAGGAATACAAAGACAGCGCAGAAGTGGATCCCATGTCAATGTAAAGACGCGAATGGTTGCAATTGACGCAAATCTTTTGGCGCGAATGACGCAAATAGAGCGAAGCTAAAAATGTGTCTCAAGTTGAAATATTTTAAACCTCTAGCAACCTTCTCAGATAGTTCACAGACTCCTTTTGCTCCCCCATCAAACTAAACTTGCTCCATAGAAGACCCATTCCTCACTGAAGCCAACAGACGGGTAGAACCGGAGAGGGAGATGAATCACATCCCAACGCTTTCTCATTTCGCCCTGTGAAAAGGAGCGTCCAAGGCCTGGATTCCACTGCTCCGTCATAGCTAGAGATGCCAATGATGAGCCTTCCCCCGTGGCCCAACAATACGCTCATAGAAAATGGAATTTTATATCCACAGCTCGATAGCAAATTGCTTTGTGTTGACACTAAAAGTGATGAGCGATGATTATGGGAGCAGTGGGTTATTGGTAGAAAGAGGCCATGGGGAAACATGCCGAGAGTCTGATAGGATTGATAGAAACGTTCACAGACGACAGATTTACAGAGGCCAGTCTGCAGCAGACTCTATTTCTATAGCACCGCGCATGAGACAAAAGGTACATCAACATCAACACAATTCAAACTACGCTCTGCAATGCATATGCAATACCTCAGTAATCCACAGACCTTTGTCGGCCACCTTCACGGGATGGATGTGAAATGGCCAGTTCATCTCGTTGCTCAATCCATGCAGACTGGTTGGGTTTATACCGGTCTCCCCAAAACCACCCAGGTGAGCGTGGGACATTAGCTGTGCTAACCCGCCATGTCGATGACATACCGAGCCCTTTGAGGATGGGTTCGCTGAACGTGTTCAAGCTTTCAGACGGGATTGTTTTTCGCTCGTCTTACCAGGAAAGTAATCTTCTCAGAAAACGGCAAAGTACTTCCAGCAACCATGGCAGTGGCAGCAGTCAACAGCTCATTCTCACTGCAGCACACTCCTCTGGTGGGGGGGAAGTGATTGTAAAAGAATATGTCCGAAGTTCTGAGACCCCTCGATTCACACTTCAAAGTAAATTGTCTCTTAAATCATCAGTGCAATTGTTACTCAGATGTCTTTAACAAGCTTGCTATTGCTTTGCAGGTTTCATTATTCACACTGCAAAACATTTATTTACGAATATGAATAAAAGGCACAGCTACAGCCCGATTACCACCGTGCGTTTCACACACGTCTACACCATCAATACGTATCACCGTCGAAACACGGCAGACGTTCCTGTGCTCTGTCCGACAGTAGAGCCACTGGGTGGAGAGATAGAAAGACTTAGTCATAGACCCGAGATGAGACCTGAAGTCAAATTAGTAATTTTGGGAAAATAAACTGAGTTGAATAGCTGTCGGAGGGCTTCGAGATTCAGAAGATTGACGAAGAAAGACCGGTAGAAAGAACCAACCCGTCTTTCCATCAACGTTTAGACAGCATGAAGTGATAAGAACTGTGTGACTGTAAAGATGAGGTTCAATCAGATTCTCCATGTAATAATCAAGAGAGCAAAAGGCCAACAGCATCCACATTATCCTGACAAGAGGACAGAGTGTTCCCGCGAAGGAGAACACCTATCGATCGTCCCTTCCATTTCGTCACGTTACCTTCGCAGTAAATAGACCTCGCACAGCGCTATTTTTAGTCTTCCCATCACTCAAAGCTCTTTAACACGACATCATTCACCCGTTCCTACACCGATGGGAGGAGCCACCTGCCCAACGTCCACACACATCCGTACACCGTCGCCTCTTTTCAGAGTGGAGCGTCTCGCCCGAGGACACGTGGACGTGGAGCGGGGGATCGGACCGCGGCGCTCTGATGGGGGGGGGGGGGGGGGGGGCGACCCGCTCCCCACCGAGCCCGGCGCCTCGCTCATTGGTATTCTGTTGCAGTCGGGAGGTACCAGTGCAGCATCGTGCAGAGGAGGCTCTTCAGAGCGTGTGTGTGTGTGTGTGTGTGTGTGTGTGTGTCAGTGGAGCTTCAGAAGCTCAGAAAAGCCTTCCGCAGGCCGACTTTGTCACTCGGCGAGTCGCTGAGCCAAATGTACTAAAAGCAAACAGAGATTTAAACAATCAAACATTATCCTAACGCGTTGTGGCGATTTGCATAAACAACTCAACTGATTAAAGGAAAACATAATTGAATTCTTCTTGAAATGCATTCTCCAAACGTTGCGGGTGTCTCGGGTAGTTTTATTTATGTATAATAGTCTTAGAGCTAGTGTAGCTCATAGTTATGATGAAGTGAGTGGGTCCATATGTTGCTCTGCGGTTGGATCCATTACATGAATAATCAGGACCGCCGCAGGAAAGAAGAGACCTACATTAACAATAAACTACATTGAACATTTCAACAGATCTATTATTGTTAACAATGCAGCATTATGGGTAGCAGCACCTCAAATGCATTAACGGTGATCTCTTAATGGCATCATTTAACTCAATATCATCACCTAATAAAGGTCAGCGCCCGGGGGGCAACATAGGGCTCGGTGTCTCGCTCAAGGACACTTGGCAAGAATATGAATGTGGGAGGGGCCAAGGTAATGGCTGAGATGGACCATGAGCAATGGGTCAAGATACGGAACCATCAAACACTTTGCCAAGAACAATTCACCCAAACTATGTTTACTTTAGTCGTTATATTGGGTCCAATTCAAATACCATCTTTCTACAGTATGTGATAACGTAAACACACACACAAGTTTGACGTTTGTTTGTGTATTTTATTCAGTCAATCAAATCAAATACAATATTATTCTATATAATATATAAAAGAGAAAGACTGAAAAGTTATAGGTAGAAGCAAAAAATGCTTTCCTATATATATATATATATATATATATATATATATATATATATATATATAATTCCTATCCTAAATTGAAATCAAAATAAATCAGAAAATGTATATATATATATATATATATATATATATATATATATATATCTTCCATCACAATCACATTTATAACTCTCATGAATAGTTTAATAAATAGAGGTTGGTTGAGTCAGCGGGTTCAGATCCATCCAGCGTTGGGAAGTAAAGGACATCCGTTGGGTTTTCCCTCTGCGGGCCGTTGAGTGAGTTGCATGAAGACGTTCTGTTGGTTCCTGCAGCCGACAGCAGAGAACGCAGCTGAGTGAGCAGCCGGGTGACGGACTCAGCAGAGACCAGGTGAGCAGGGTTCTCTTTTCTAAATATACGTCGACACACACATTCACGCGTCGAGCCGTGAACAGGTGTTGCAGAAGATGTGGCCTCCCTCTCTCTGAAGAGGAGAACCCCGGTGTACGTTCTGCTTCACCTGGCAGGATTCAATTTGGGACGTGTCAAGCTTCTGTCACGAGGAGACCGATCCATCGCCCGGGAACGCTCTCACAAAGAAATGGCTGGGAGCCGGTTTGAAGTCCGGTGGATCCTCTCCGCCGGCTCACGGCTCGGAGAGCGTCTCCCTTTAATTGCCGTCTGGCGCGTGAACCTCCATCACGGCGTGACGGGCCATTCTCCGAGTCCACCGCCGGGCTCCATTGATCTTCCAGCTACACGCTTAGCATTTTAGCTCCGAGATAAACCACCGATAAAGCTGGGAGGGACACAGACCTGCGAGGCCATTAATCACGGCAGCTCACAGCTGGAGGCTAAGCAGAGGAAAAACAACCCACTCTGCGGGAACATTTATCTTTATGGAGATTATTTCCCCTCCTCGTCGCTCTCTGGCTGCAGGTCCTCTGTTGTTGTCAAACGGGGAAAGTCCCACACTTCCATATCGTGGTTGGTTATTCGAATGGATTCTTTTACAAAAGATATAACAACTGCTTGTGGATCAGTTAAAAAAAGAACAGTACATGAGATTGTCAGCGAGAAAGAAAAGAAGTTGCACTGTTACTTATCCCCGTGGGTAAACTCTGTTCTACATTGACCCGTGCTCAGTTATTAAGGAGCAGTGGGCTGCGGTGAAGCGGCGGGGGTTCAGCGGGTCGGCTTCCACACAGAACAGACTGAACCGAACAGGTTCCTCTGAAACACCTGCAGCCAGACTCCAGCCACCGGCCCACTGGGGGCGAGCTGCTGCAGGGAGAGGAAAGAGACCCTCAGGAGGGTTCTTACAGTTTTTGACCGATGGATTTCCAGGACTTTAAACCAAATGTGCATGACCAAACTGAAATCTCGGTAAAAACATGAAGAATTTAGAACATTTTGCGTATTGATTGCGTACGCCGGCTTATATTTTGAGCGTCTTTCCTCAAAAAACATATTAATTATTTCAAAATCGGCAGAAATGAACATGAGATTATAACAAATTTCCATGACTTTTATGATTTAAGTTTTTTCCATGACTTTTCCAGGCCTGGAAATGACCATTTTAAAATTCCATGACTTAGAGGGGCCGTGGCTTATCTCGTTGAGCTTTAATCCGTGGAAACAGTTATGGTTTCTCAAGAAAAGAGCAGTGCGAGTCGATCTATTTGCGTCATTCGCAAAATGCATCATTAGTGCACGTGTGTGCGCCCCCTACTGGCTAGCTTGTGTATTCATATCAAGCACCTTTTAAAATGTGATTGGACAAAAGTGGTTTGCAAAGAGCAAAACAGACTCGACCGATTTAACATCCCTTTAAGAGAGACTGTAATCCACAGCAATGAGGTACTCGTTATCCTTTGGAGGGACGTTCTCCTCCTACATGCACGACTCTATCGTACAATGAAGTGGTCATATGTGTTCATAGAGTCATCTCATTCGCCCTCCAGCCCTGATCCATGTCTGACAGGAGCTTTGGGCTTTGGTTCAAATGTTGGTTCAAAAACACAAAGACCAGGCCAACAACCTCTGTTCAGCTCAAACATTAATGACCACCACCCTCTTCCCTCTTCCCTTCTCTCCGCTCTCTTATTTACTCTCGGCAAACAGGACAAATGAAAGCACAATACAAAGAGATCCCTGTACAACTTCACACTGCACCACGCCATCAGAAATATCACAGCTGAGTCCACACCTCAGAGTCTCAACCCTACATAACATCACAGGCGCGGTGCATTGTGTTGCAGTGCTTCGAGAGTTTGGAGATCTCTGCCTTCAGATGGGGCTGAAGGGGGTCGTGTTGGTGAAGCTCACAGCACGACGCGACCTTTGAGAAACAGAAACCATTTATTGTGTTGACTCAAAGGGCCTCTTCTTGTCACGCTCCATGCAAAAACACAATCATTTTAATCACAGACGTCAGGCCCTCAGAGTCAGACTCAAGACGCAAACTGAGGACTTTAGGGTCACAACCGCTCTTCCTTGACACCAGCATTAAAGTTCTCGTGGCCTTAAAACTGAGACCTGAGCAGAGGGCCGTGTCTTTAAGACCTGGTCAGGTTGAATTCACCTGCCGAGGTTCAGACCCGACGCCTCCTTTTGTTTTACGGCTGACCTCAGATCAGATCAGGAACAATAATAACGCCTTTAAAACTTGACTTTTCTTGATAGGGCTTGTATAGAAAGTAAATAAAGTAGAACATGAGTATGTGCTCTGAGATTACACTTCATTACAACCTCTTCATCGAGGAGGAGTTTACGTGTGTACATAGCTTGCAAGAGTTATAGTATTAATCGTTACGCCGCCCTCCGGCTCCTCCAGTCCATGTGAAAGTGTCCTTGTGTTCTGTGAAATGTCTTTTGACCCTCACGGCCACCGTAGTTATGGTCTTCATCTGATAACCACAGACCACAACTACACAGAGCAACTGTTAAAGCAGCACGACGGCAACTCAGAGGATCTAATGTTTGGCCAATCGGAGTCAATCAAATTCAAACAATGGGAAATAATGAATAACCAATTCCGTCTCTAATCAGGGAGTCATCCACTGACACATGTTGTTTACTCAGTGACTCACGTTGGAGACGAAGAGACGTTAAGGTTTACTGACATTTCAGTGGCGTACTGAGATAATTACTGCAGGAGTACACGGTACACTGAAGATATCAGGGGGAAATCATTTTAATAACCGGTTTAATAATGTTCCGCAGGATCCCAGTGCACCGGAGCTTACAGTGCCACATCAAAATCATGCGGTAAAGAAATATATCCATTCATCGGTTTCCACAAATCCTCCTGGAGGCTGTGAGCCGTGAGAGCGCCACCGGTCACACGTGAGGTCAGAGAGCGAGAACATCGGGCTGTAAAATACGCCGAAACACGGGCGAGGCCCGGCGGTGGCTTCAAGACACGACTGAAGGGGCATTAAACCAACCGCCGGTGAAATGACTCTTTTATTGTCTTTCTTTGGGTGGGAATACATTCATTAAACACACACACACACAACATGAGACCTTTAGCCTCAAAGGGTCCATAAAACCATTACACCTTCAGAAATATATGAATTTGCATCCGTCCGTAACGTCGGTAGCCGGAGTGTCAAGTTCGCATTCAAGCGTGAAAACAAAACTGCGACTCCTTTTACCTTTTCAAAATAAAAGCCAGATTCATCTATTAGAGAGAAAGTAGCATAACGCCTCTAGGAATTCTTCTAACAATACAATATTATTGAGGCATGTGTCAAAAACCAATAAGGCAAATACAAAGCAGGCAATCAACAAAACAATAAACCTTCCATGGGGTTATTTACAAAGATTTTGGCATTTTACGCTGCATGAATCGGCCTTTTCCGTTGCGTAGCAGCCTCCATGCACGTATCTTCTGACTAACATCATTAAAACGGAGCAGCTAATATTGGAAGTGTCTCGGGCCGCAACAACGAATCGATAACATCAATAAACATTGATTATTAGAATAGCTGTCACGGAATTCCGTTATCGATTCGTTGTGTCGCGCCATTTATTGTGTTACGCCGCTCAATAAATTGCGTAGATGTTCGAGTATAAAAAAAAGAAAAGTTGAGGGCGGAGTCAGCGTTGAGAAGCTCCGCCCCTCGTCACGGACGTCGAGCCGAGACTCAAACTGGCTGCTCTACTCTAGTAACGCTGGAAGTGCCATTTATTGAAATCTTTCATGAAATAATCACCATGTATGATGTAATCGTGTTTCATTAAACATAAACTTTAGTCCTATAGGTCCCGGCTGTGGAGACATTGGTCCAGCTGTCTACTGATAAAGCTTTCGTAGTTCTATGTATTTTACTGGTGAGTTTGTACGTTTTTAATGTGTTGTACCATCTGGACCGTGATTCTGAAATAACACTTTGATTGATTTATTGCTGCGGGAGCAATTTGGAGTTAAATCAACACAGACGAGCAACTGGGGATCGAACTGCCGATCCTCTGACTGAAGGACGACCCTGAGACTTCATCTTCATCTTCTTTCTTTTAATGCAAGAGGGAAATTAGCTGACCCTCAGCTGGTACCGTGTTAAAATAGCCGCCAGCCGTCTTCAAAACCACGCTATCGTGCACGTCCCATGTGATCATCAGCACCATGGCTGTGTGAGCCGCGGTGTTCAGGCTGTAGCTCCCCGTTCCCCTTATATCCAAATTAAAAAATGCTCTCATTTTTTTCCCCGCCGTTGGGATTCACCTCTGGCGGCCCAGGTGTGTCTGGCTGCCTTACAGGCCTCACTTCACACACATTTGCATTCAAACTACGCTGCTTTTAATCACATTCATTACCACTCATTGCTCCTAGAATGTCGGTCTTCATCAGTTAAATCCAGCCGGCGACGCTAAAGCACATGGGAGTCTACTTAATGTGTCCATTTGTTTACTGAAAGCTAACATGACATTCATTAACTTTGCCTCCCCGCTCGCTGAGCATCTAAAGAGAGGCGATTACACAGGAGACGGCGACGCGTCGCGAGGGACAAACAACCGACTGGAGGCGGCTGACTGATCGTCGTCCTTCTCCTCCAGGATTATTCACAATCGGTGGATTTTTTTTGCGAAGCCGCCGTATGTTTCATTTCCAAAGCGCCGCACGTTCGTACGGCTTTTCAGATCCCAACTGTGCGGCACAGAGGCGAGGCGGAGGCATAAAAGCTAACGCTCACCCTCTGCCTGCTCCCGCTTGGTTTGGGAACATGTTTCATTCTTGATTTTATGGAGGAAAACAGGGGGCTATTTTCAGGCTCCACTGAAATGTAAAATTAGTAGTTTGGCTTCTGAATTCAACCATCAAAACCAACTATCTGAATCCAAAGATTCTCCCCGCTAATGTTTGCTTTGAGTCGAAATGAAATGGAGCTGAACGCACTTGTCAAAGATGAAATAATGAATACCGTCTTACTCACATAGGTGTCCATTAAGTAAATGGTCCATAATGGCTTTATTAAGACGTAATGGGAGCGAGTGGACACTGATTGCACCATATCAGGCAGAAGGGAGCCGTGGCGCTGCTGGTGAACAGCTGTGTGAGAGGAACTAATGACTTCCAGTCGGGCTGTGGAGGATTCTACTCCAAATTAGCAGAGGAGCGTTCTGAGGTGGCTGCTGAATCATCAGCTGCTGCTTCTTCTTTCTGCTGCATCATCGTCCTCAGAGACGTACAGGAGAACAGGCCATATGCTTCCACCAGCCCGACGCGGGCCACGGTCCTGACTCCACCGGAGAGGACGGGGGCCGGGGACCAAGGTCAAAGGAGGTCTCAGGAGGTCAAAGGAGATCTAAGGAAGTCAAAGAAGTTCAAAGGAGGTCAAAGGAAGTCAAAGGAGGTGAAAGGAGGTCAAAGGAGGTCAAAGCGGCGAGACGTGTGGCACCAGTGAAGTCCACGTCCTCTACCTCAAAAGAACCAGATCATTTAGATCAATGTTTTGCGTGATGATGAACTTCGACGGCCGTGGCTTTATGCGATTGCAGTTTGGTTTTGTTAGCTTTCATAAAAGTTCAGTTACGGTATAATATTTTAATACAAATCGATAAGCAACGTAGCGAAAATCTCAATTTATTTACAAAGAACAGACAGAACCCCTCAGATCAATGTTTTGCGTTCTTTAAATGGTATTTTATTAATAATGAACTTAGATGGCCGTAGCTCTAAGACGGTGCAGCTAACGTTACGCCAGTAGCTATAACACGTTAACAAATTTGCGAGGTGCTGCTAGTGATGACGAACTGAGATTTAATCTCTTCTCAGCCGGCGCTACGACCATAATGAACTTAATTGACGTTAGCGGACAACCGCCTGCCCCGGACTCGGAGGAATGTGAACTTCAAAAGTAATCCGAGTCAAATGTATTCTTAAATCCTCTTTGTGGTTATAGGTTTCATTTTATTAGCCATTTACTCAAGGGTCGCCCCAGTTGCAGAAACTAGATGCATCAATTGAATTTTAAGGAGAAGTAATGTGGTCCTAAACAACCTCCTGTAATGAGCTTATAGCGGTAAACAAGGTTACACCTCTGGTTTATACTCCATCAGGTGTTCATTTAACTGCAGGGTGGATGTGTCATCTATTAAAGAGGTGAAACACCTTCTGTAGGAAGTTATTGTTTTAATGAAGATCGCAGTAACAATACAGATCAACAACAACGACTAAAGTCTCCCAGATGACCACGAAGGTGAATCCACAACTCGTTTAAATAACTCAGCATGATAACCTTCATGGTGTTTATTGACTGCAGGACTGTGGTATTACTCTGTATTAGTTCTAGCTAGACGTGCCTTAATAGCTTCGACTGACCTTCAGAGAGAATGTTATACACAATAGAACACTGTAAATGTTGTCCTCCTTCACAGGAGGAATTACAGAGAAGGAAACATTAAGATGTGAGAGTTGTACAAGTACATCCATACTTCTATACTATTTGTGTGTGGAAAGCAACAATAAGCATACTATGACTTCTAGACTTGCCCAAAATGCGTGAGTTTACTCGCTCGACCGTTCTCCGTGTTCTCACCATAAGCGTTGAGTCGCTCCGCAAGGGGCGGGGCTTATCTCCGTGCTTCGTCTCCATAGAGACCGTCATCATCTCCTTCATCCACCAGAATAACTCACCACTAGTTCTGCTTCATACTTGTTGAGGACATCCCACACACCAACGCCCTCGTGTTTGGGTTCATGACATCAATATAATATACATATTAATACATGACATCACCCGTAGGCTCACTCAGCTCGCTCACTTTTCCCGTTACCGTTACGTCTGAAAGACTTCCGCCTCCAGCTACGAGAGAACTCAAGAGCGGATTGGCCGACTTGCGAGACGACGCCTCAAAGTGGAAATATTTCAACTAGGTGCCGCTGTAAACGCAAAATATGGCGTCTGTACGTTGACTTTTCATGGGATTCGGTCGCACGCAAAAAATGGTTTAGCTTTTGGTGTGAGCGCACCTTTAGGGGTCGTTTCTCCTGCCATGATCGGGAGTTGTTGTGTCTCGTTTCTTATCGTGAAGTCTCTCTTGTCCTCTGCATGTTTTTTCTTATTATTTCATCCAAATTTAGAGAAGTCCAAAGACACAGTTGAAGAAAAGCCATCAAACACGTCCAACATGTTGGTGGCTCTGGTCCGGCGGTCCTCGAGGTCAACCGCCCCGTCAGCTTCATCCCTCATGAGGTTCCACCGGAGCGTGACCCGTATCTGCATCGGAGGCATCGACTTCCATTACACCTGCAGTGATGACACGGGGAGGAGGGCCTCGCCTCAACGGGCCGTTTAATGCCGGGCGTCCCCCTCAGAGTCGGCTTCCACGCTCATTATGGACCCGACGGACATGATACTGATGCGCTGTGTATCCAGGCGCAGACGGAGGTATTGATCGTCTTCTTATTGACCCATAGGTGCAAGTGTCTGTATCCACCGGGGATACAAGCGTATGAAGACCGTGTGGAGCAGCGGGTCGGGGTTCGGTTTCTTCGACGCGTTGCTTGAAATGTTGTAAAACGACAGTGGAGAGCTAGATATTTAATTACGCCTCAATGCAGTCGAGAACATCGGAGAGGAGATCTCGCCACATATTCTCGTTACACTTCCATTAACAGCCTAATATTACAGTTATATAATTTACAGATTCCACATGGGTTGTCAAACAGTTGTCCAATGAAAGATGATGAGTTAATTATTAGAGTTATTCAAGAGAAAATTAATCATGACATGTTTAGGGCTTAATTGAATTACGCATGACGAGTGAATCCCCATTAGTTGCTGCCCTTTGATAAAGTTTGTAATGCTCGAGACTTGAGGCCAGTCCACTCTGGGTCAGGAACCACTGGGTCTATAGTTACACACACTTACACACACACACACACACACTCCGCAGTGAAAACCACACTTCATCCTGGAAGTGTTGTGATTCCATTAACACTCCTTTAGGGGCTGAGACATGTTTCCACCTCACTGCAATGTATGAAGCATTACAGAAGCCATGTTTGTTTACTACCTAAATAGTTATTTAAATAAATAATATTTCTTATGTTTTACAGTGATAAACAGCCTGGGGTTAAATTGACCCCAAAGAACATCAATGCGTACAAGTTGTGTTCAGGACAGTGAAAACATATCAACATGTGACTTTAATGTTTCCAGTTATCCCCAATAAATTAGGAAAAGTCATGAAATATGAAGCAAAACAAATAATGTGAATCATTTTTTTAGAGACGTCAAATATTGAATGGGCTCAAATTGACCCCAAAGGTAACAGGAGGGTTAATAGTTGTTTGTACAGCTTTACTTTGGGTAAACGTGTATTTAACTTGAAGTGCTATTGTCTTCTATTCTAAAAGGAGCAGTAACAACGGGTGAGGGCTGAATGACTTCGGTCTGCCGCCTCCCGGTCCGCCTTCACCGCAACTGTTGCCTTCACGGTCTCCCTGGTGTTACGTACATATGACAGCTGGGGCGACCGCCCGCGCGCGCGCTCAAGGAGCAGCACGCGCAACACCAGAGAGGGACACGAATTAGCGTACTAAAAAAAGAATGTCTGGAAGATGACGAGCCGGAGAGCGACAGCTGCTACACCGGGATTAGGACCGCGCGTTAACCCGCGGGGGGTTCAAGGACCCGTCACCGCCTCGCCAGGTCTACGTGTGGATGGTGGAGAGCCGGTGTTACGGTTTAAGAAGCGACCGCGTTAACCGGCGACTTTGACCCGAGCGCGTCCTGTTGCCGTAGTTACCACGGCCGTTCGAATAGGAGTTAGCCGTGCTCGTGCATGCCGCTTGGTTGCTAATGTTAAACAGTGTCAAACCCTCTCGTATACATGATAACACACCGTATACTATACACGTTTAACAAAGAGGCATTCGAGGGGGCAGCTATACGTGTTCTCTTCCTATTTTCAACAGCTGTCACTACGATGCCAACGGACGCCTTCGGTTCAAAGTCGCCAGTTAACACGGTCGCTTCTTAAACCGTAACACCGGCAGGTCGCTGCCTGAACTCCGGCACAGCAAACAAGAGGCTCCGCCGAAATACAAACACGAGGACCCTCAACGGGTAGCAGAAGAGAAACACACATGTCGAGCTCCACGTATCTATATCACACGTCACAGCGGAGCGAGCCGGCGGGTGGAGCACTCACCTGATGCAGAGGCTTTAAAGTGCTGCCGCGAGAAATAGTGCGCCGGTAATAAGCGTCTCTAGGTCAGTCACATCGCCCAGAGCGACACGCCGCTCCGCCGCGCACTTCGCCCCGTGTGGTTGGAGCTTCGCCGGGGTGTTTTCCTCAGCTGTTCGCCTCGGCTGCCAGCAGCAACAGCCGGGTGGTTATCGGTCGCCTCCCCGGCTGGACAGCGACGTGACGCGCCCCCGGCAGCTGGGCGGTGAGCAGCCTCGCGCCCCTCGCGCGCCTCGCGCTGCCATGGACGGCGGCGGCCGGTGACCGTAACCTGCGGCAGGCGAGCGGCACGCGGCGGGAGGGCAGCAGCGCACCGCGGCGGCCTCGACACCGGGAGCACCGGGACTCGGTCGGTGAGGCTCCGTTAGTCCGAATGATATCTTAGCGAGCAGTAATACATATATGCATATTGTTGTATATATTTATATGCATCCCTTCTACGGAGCTGCTCCGGTGTCGCTCTGCTGCTGTCTGAGTCGTCGGCCTCAACACAGCAGATTCCTTCCTGACAAGCATCCAGCGTCCAATCACAGCGCTGCATTGCGAGGGGGCGGGACGATAACCCGGACCGGATTGTAACGGACTGGAGTCTGAGTTTGAGCACGGGACTGGTCCACTCAGCCAGAGGAATAGATGAAGAGTTGGATGGACATTCAGATCATGGCACGTGGGAGAAGTTTGCCTCCTTTTCCCCCAGAATTCAATTCAATTCAGTTTATTTGGTAGAGCCCATTCTCACAATTTACAAATTTGCCTCAGAGGGCTTTACAATCTGTACACATTGACATCCCTGACCTTTGACCCCACATCGGATCAGGAAAAATTCCCCAAAAATCCTTTCACGGGGAATAAACCTTCAAGAGAGCGACGGAGGAGGATCCCTCTCCAGGATAAATGTCATGTAACAAGCAATAGATGCCATGTGTACAGAAGGAATCAGAGTAACAACACATTCAATAAATATGACAGAGTATGAGTAATTGGTATTATTCATGGACCACGATCCAGACCTCCATGATCCACCAGGCAGATGGAGGTAGAGAGGAGGAGTGGGCGGGGCATCAACAGTGGGCGGAGTCTCAACAGCGCCATGGCGTAGTTCATAATCAAACTGTGAATAATCCCCACTCCTCCTCTTTTAGACTCATGCTATAATACATTTTAATGAGTTCATATTGTTTTATAGTTCTTAAAATATGTTGTCTAAATAGCTGTTTTGCACTTTATTACTATGCTACTGTTATAACCTTTCATAATGGTGCCCCATTGCACCACTCTGCGGGTCGTTATTAAGTTAATTAAATCGCCCATAATTCAAATAACTTCAAATGTATTATGAATCATGAAGAGCATAGTATCTTTTAAAAACATTATTTTCAGACCGTTTGATTATTCGTCAACACCCAGCGCCTGCGAGGAAACACAGACTTCAAACACCATGAGGAGGTTTACTGACGATGCAGCGGTTGTGGAGTGATCTCCCACGGTGACGATACAGCCTACAGGTACAAGTGTCCCGCCCTGGAACACGGGCGCCAGGGTAAGCATCTCTCCTCAAGTCTCCTCTGATGCATCCTCCGGTGAAATGGGAGGATCGAGTCACATCCGGGTGATTTGACCGTGCTTTGAGAGAAGTGGTCTTTGGATTGGAACATGCCATGGCCCTGTTGAGACTCCGCCCACTGCTGAGACTCCGCCCACTCCTCCTCTCTACCTCCATCTGCCTGATAGTTGGTGGAGGTCTGGATCGTGGAATATGCCGACTACCAACTCTTCATCACTCTGTCATATTCATTGAATGTGTTGTTCCTGTGTTTTAATGTGTGTGATGATTCCTTCTGGTCACTTCTCTATGACACCTGTCCACCTGGAGAGGATCCTCCTCTTCTCTCCTCAAGGGTCTCACCTTTAACCCTGAAGGGTTGTTTGGGAGTTGTTCCTGATCCCATGTGAGGTCAAAGGTCAAAGGTCAGGGATGTCTATGTGTACAGACTGTAAAGCTTTGAGGGGGCTGTGTAATTTGTGAAATTGGGCGATACAAATAAACTGAATTGAATTGAAAACTGAACATGTACTCGGGCTGCGACTGATGAGGAGAACACGAGAAGAAGGCCGCTGGTAGATAAACGCCGATGATCACGTTACTGGGCAGCAGCAGCTGGATGGAAAAGAAATGACAAAAGATCTGATAATTGGTAGAAAACATGCAACAATAACTAAGCTGGCGCTGCTCTCATGACGACAGCAGCTGCTCCGTCCTCTTCGCTGGCCTTTCATAGACGGCTGCAGACGGCATCAGTTATGTATTCATCTTCTACGTGTTACGACCCAACGTTAAAACAGAATCAAAAGAGCAGCGCCGTAGATGTCGTCAAACGTGGAGGAATCTTAACTCTGATATGAGTGTTTTGAATAAAACTCAGATGGAAGCCCCTTTAATACGGTGACGGTAATTGGCATCGAGTGTAATGTAGATGGAATTCGTGGCGTTATCTGTTCCTCGACTGAGGAAAATATCTCTGGGGAGGAAAACACCCACGAGCAGCAATTACCACCATCTGTACCGCACGCTCCCGCTCACACACACACGCCTCTGCTTCTCATTTGATATTAAATCAACCAGCCAAAATTAAAACTCTCCACAGAACCGGAAGTCAAGCGAGAAGAGGCTTTTACCGGAGCGAGCCGGCCGCTGCTCTCCCTCCCACGGAGCGCTCCGCTCCACGCCGTGGGGAGAGCGGCGCTCCACGGCCCAGCCGCCTCCTGCAGAGAGCAGAGGCCGATTGTGCCTGGACCGCCTGTAATGTCGGCTTTGTTCCGTCCTCTGAAAGATGCCGTATGAAAAGCCGCGGTTCTCTCTGGGAACATGCTATTTGAGGTCGGCATGCTGCGTGAAAACAATTTTGCAAATAAATCATTTAGCCTTAATGAGACCTCATGGGAGGCAAACTAAGTTGCACTTCAAACTGCTGTTGGGGCCTCGCACTGAATATTTCTCCTGACCTTTAAAACAAATTCTGAGGCGGTTCATGCGAGTTCTCGGTTGACGTTTCAGATACAAACGATGCCGAAGCTCCGGGATGAGGTCGGCGAGACGAGCGGCGCCGAGCGAGACCGCCGCCAGTCGGGCTGATGACCGGCGTGGAGCGAGTCAACGGGGTGATGCCCGGCTCACGACGGATTCAAGATTCAAGATATTTGAATGTCATGTGCACATATAACAAGTTATTTGTATGAAAAGCTTATATTGCTGGGTCTCCAACTAAACAAAATTACAAGGTAAGAAATAAAGAAATACAAATAAGTCACAAAATATGGTATTATTGCACAAGAATAAGGCACACAAATGACAATATTGCACAGATAGTGTATAAATAGTGTATAAAGTGCACTATGACCACGATGAGCCCGTCATAGGCCTGAAGACGCGTCTAACCAAGAGGCTGAAGTAGCAGCTCATGTTGCTCTCTAAATATAATCAACAGCTAACGGTTCATATCTGTGCGAGTGTCTCCGTGACATCGTCTAGTGGGCGTCGTAACGCCGACTCCATTTGCAGCAGATGAGGAAGCGGCGGCTCGGTGGATAAAGCAGCTGGGCTTTAACTACGAGGTTGGCTGTGTGATCCGTGGCTTTACGGTCCTGATGGCCACGCGTCCTTGAGCGAGAGCGAACGCCACCCTCCCTTCTGGCTCCTTCAATTCTATTCAGTTTATTTGTAGAGCCCGATTTCACAAATTACAAATTCCCCTCAGAGAGCTTTACAATCTGTACACATAGACATCCCTGACCTTTGACCTCTGACCTCACATGGGATCAGGAACAACTCCCAAATAACCCTTCAGGGTAAAAGGTGAGAACCCTTGAGGAGAGAACAGAGGAGGATCCTCTCCAGGATGGACAGAACAATAGATGTCATGAGACCAGTTGAACAATAGATGTCATGAGACCAGATGAACAATAGATGTCATGAGACCAGATGAACAATAGATGTCATGAGACCAGATGAACAATAGATGTCATGTGACCAGATGAACAATAGATGTCATGAGACCAGATGAACAATAGATGTCATGAGACCAGATGAACAATAGATGTCATGAGACCAGATGAACAATAGAGGTCATGTGACCAGATGAACAATAGAGGTCATGTGACCAGATGAACAATAGATGTCATGAGACCAGATGAACAATAGATGTCATGTGACCAGATGAACAATAGATGTCATGAGACCAGATGAACAATAGATGTCATGTGACCAGATGAACAATAGAGGTCATGTGACCAGATGAAGAATAGATGTCATGTGACCAGATGAACAATAGAGGTCATTTGACCAGATGAACAATAGATGTCATGTGACCAGATGAACAATAGATGTCATGTGACCAGATGAAGAATAGATGTCATGTGACCAGATGAACAATAGACGTCATGTGACCAGATGAACAATAGATGTCATGTGACCAGATGTATAGATGTCATGTGACCAGATGAACAATAGATGTCATGTGACCAGATGAAGAATAGATGTCATGTGACCAGATGAACAATAGATGTCATGTGACCAGATGAACAATAGATGTCATGTGACCAGATGAACAATAGATGTCATGTGACCAGATGAACAATAGATGTCATGAGACCAGATGAACAATAGATGTCATGTGACCAGAAGGAACAGATTAGAGTTAAAACACATTCAATGAGTATGACAGAGTTATTATTATTTGACGTCCCTGTCTGTCTCCTCTGAGCTCACCGTCTCTCTGCCAATCATCAACTTCTCACTCTATTCATCCCCAGGGGAAACGTCTTCCTGCAGAAGAAAACGATGTTACAATATATACAATACTCCAAAATAAAAGTAAGACAAACTCAATTTAAGAAAATGTAATGAAAAAATTATACAAGTGAGTGTAGAGTAAAGTGAAGCGGTGCAATGGTTATTGGTGTTGATTCAATTGGAGCAGGTTCTGGCCAGAGGTGATTTATTATAAAGTCGACGAGCAACTTCATTCCAGAAATCAGCCCACTTCGTTTTCACGTCAACCCCGAAGACCGTCTGGACCCCCGAGACGCCGGGCTGTTGTTCAGGAGAGCAGCCAGACATCTTCCCACAGCTTCAACACCGCCAACCTCCATCACACCTGCTCCCTCACGGCCACACAGATGGAGACCTGGAGGAGGCTCTCACTCCCCCCCCCCCATCTCCACCTCCTTCACAGGAGGCTTAAACTGATCGACCACTTCCACTGAGCCCAGAGGGAGGAGCCTGTGCCCTTCACTGGTCCTACTGGGAACCACACTCCCACAACAGCTCACCATTGGTTGCATTGGTGAGATGCATTCACAACTTAATATTGAAATTATAATTTTGTATTATTATTTTTCCCTGTATAATATCCCATCTCCTCAAAGTGTGTGTGCTCCTAACATTTTGCATGGTTTTATTATATACATGTTTGCATGGTTTTATTATATACATGTTTTATTATATACATGTTTTATTATATACATGTTTGAATAGTTTTATTATATACATGTTTTATTATATACATGTTTGAATAGTTTTATTATATACATGATTGCATGGTTTTATTATAAACATGTTTTATTATATACATGTTTGCATGGTTTTATTATAAACATGTTTTATTATATACATATGTGCATGGTTTATTATATACATGTTTGCATGGTTTTATTATATACATATGTGCATGGTTTTATTATATACATGTTTGCATGGTTTTATTAAATACATATGTGCATGGTTTTATTAAATACATGTTTGCATGGTTTTATTATAAACATGTTTTATTATATACATATTTGCATGGTTTTATTAAATACATATGTGCATTTGCATGGTTTTATTAAATACATATGTGCATGGTTTTATTAAATACATATGTGCATGGTTTTATTATATACATGTTTGCATGGTTTTATTATATACATATGTGCATGGTTTTATTATATACATATGTGCATGGTTTTATTATATACATGTTTGCATGGTTTTATTATAAACATGTTTTATTATATACATATTTGCATGGTTTTATTATATACATATGTGCATGGTTTTATTATATACATATGTGCATGGTTTTATTATATACATATGTGCATGGTTTTATTAAATACATGTTTGCATGTCCTTTGTGGTTACCTGGGCGAGGACATGAACACGTCCCTCCAGCTGGAGCCACACAGCTCCTGTCGTCTGGTTCTTTGTGAGTTATTCCTCAGCCGTCTCCACCTGACTGTGACCGATTGGTCTTGTAAACCCTGCTTGAGACCGCGTTGCCCTTTTCCCTTTTCTCCTGCCATTTATGGTCCTTCACACAGCCCCAGACCATTCCTTCCCCTAAACCTGCTCTTCCATGCTCATCCTCCCATTAAGCCCTCAGTGTCTTGTCTCCATGTGCACGCTCTCCAGTGTTTTCCCAGTTCCAGTATCTGAATCGACCCGTCCAGACTGTTAATATAAATCCTAAATATTGAAGGTAACGATGTGTCCTTCAAGTTCCTGCAAATTCAGAATAACACCACAGAGCAGCTGAGATGTGTCTGGTGAGAAATATGATGTCTGCTTCTCAACATGTTGCTACGGGCCTCACAACCCAACACTCACACTCGTTATGGGTATTGTCACAGGAGAGAGGTGAGCCTATAAACGCCTGAGCCAACACAGAGTGATACTAGGTAGTGTTCTTGTTTCTGGAAACATTGGACAAGTGTTTGTTTTTTTAACGTGACTTTTAACCGCAGTGATTGTACCCTTGTCCTCGTATTGTGTTTTATATATTTTTGTTGTATTTGTGTTTGTTGCTTTATGGACTCATGAGTCTGGAATCAAAGAAAGACAGCAATACATGCTCTTTCCTTTTCTTGTGATCAACTCTTGAAAATAAAAAAAGCTGCAATCAAGTGTAAGTTAGGAGTTGCTAAGGCATTAAACTTGAGCCCATGAACATCAAAGGGCTTCTTATTCAACGGTGCACTACCACATGACTAATACACTTTTCTGAAAAGTTGCACATTTGCTGGTAAATGCTCTACTTCTTCTGCAGTAACGCAGCTGGCGTAGGAAAGAATAACTCAAACCCCGGGTCCCGTTGCTGAAGGAAAATGCAGGATCCAAAGATTTAACAGTATTTAAATGGGAAGATGATAGATAATTAGACAATCATGGTTCACCGTGGAGTTGGACTGAGGTGAAGTCCTCAGACCGGATCGACTCCTCCAGCAGGAGCTCCAGAGACATGTTCTGTCTGTTCGCCTCAAGACCGGCAGAACTCCAGAGCTCTGATCCCCAGAACAGAAGAGAAACAGGGTTTAGTTCACATGCAATGAGCTCACTCCTAAAGGTGAGACCCATTGGCTGACTTTCTGTTCTGCTAAGCTAATTATTCGAGATGGCGGGGTCAAACTTCACACTTCCGGTCAAGGGGGGAATTTCATAGAACAAAATCTTGCTTTCAAAATAAAAGTAACGTCTCAGGTTTTCCTCCAGCATCCATTCTCTAAACAATAAAAGCTCATTCACTCTCATGGATTGCAATAACAATCCACTTCACTCTGTATTTACTTAGTTTTTACTTTATTTCCAACTATATACAGACCACACAACATTGTCTAAGAAAGTTTGCCGGCATTATGCAAATATTCCCTGAAGGAGCTCACATAATCAGACAGAATTTTTCTGGCATGGAACGTGCGGGTTGGATGGAAACGTTGTGCGCTTTGTGACTGCTAATCCTTTGTTTTTTATGAGCAGAGAGGCTATGACTTTGACAAAAAGTTTTCACATGAAGTTGGAACCTTGGTCTAACTTCCAGGTGTTTATATCCGACAGCTGCAGCCTATATAACGTGTTGGTGTTGTCAGGTTTCAGTAAGACAAAAGTAATCAATACGATCTGATATTGAATAATATACTGATACAGCTTTAGATGACAGTGTTCTGATATTTGAGGGCATTTTTTATTCAAATATCACCGTATAAACAGCGATTTATCCTGGAGGTTATCTTTCTTTTTTTAAAGAAAGAAATATGTATATATATTTTTTTTTTTTTTCAAAAAAAAGAATGATATATATATATATATATATATATATATATATATATATATATAATGTATAATTATTTTTCTTCTGTATTCTATCAACCAAAAGCCAGTAACATGTAATGGAAAGACCTTTCAGATATCCTTTAGAGAAGACAAGTGTGTTCTATACTGCTATAGGCTGAGAGGCTGCTGGGGGACGCTTAGGATACACTGAGCTCCTCTCTCCTCTCCTCTCTCCTTATGGACGTTTAGGATACACTGAGCTCCTCTCTCCTTATGGACGCTTAGGATACACTGAGCTCCTCTCTCCTCTCTCCTTATGGACGCTTAGGATACACTGAGCTCCTCTCTCCTTATGGACGCTTAGGATACACTGAGCTCCTCTCTCCTCTCTCCTTATGGACGTTTAGGATACACTGAGCTCCTCTCTCCTCTCTCCTTATGGACGCTTAGGATACACTGAGCTCCTCTCTCCTCTCTCCTTATGGACGCTTAGGATACACTGAGCTCCTCTCTCCTCTCTCCTTATGGACGTTTAGGATACACTGAGCTCCTCTCTCCTCTCCTCTCTCCTTATGGACGTTTAGGATACACTGAGCTCCTCTCTCCTCTCTCCTTATGGACGCTTAGGATACACTGAGCTCCTCTCTCCTCTCCTCTCTCCTTATGGATGACTCTTCATCTCTCCATCACACATTATAACTCTGCTTCCTCCCCAGAGTCTTTGTGACTCCAGGTCTCATCGGGTCCATTGGACCTGCTGGTTCTGACGCCTCCTGCCTGGTGGGCCGGCCTCTTGGCCCCGCTGAGTGACCAACGCTTCACCCCACAAATAGTTAAGAGGTCTGACCCAGAAAGATAGATATGCATTCATATTATTGATGAAGTGTTTGCCCCTTCCTCCTTCCTCTTTCCCCCGGCGTAGGCGGTTCTGTCTGCCTGACAGATGTTGTTTTGCTGCACCTGAGAGGTGAGCGAGAGAGAGAGAGAGAGAGAGAGAGAGAGAGAGAGAGAGAATGACAACCTTGCAATAATGGGATCCGTTGTGCCTCCTCGCTGCATTGAGCGAGATGATGTGACGTCTGCTTTCAGAGTAACAGTAAAGAAGACACATTTCCACCGAAATTAACCAATTTACATCCAGCACATCCTGCTATATACACATCTTAACTAATCTCACACGTGTTTTCTTAATATTGCACCACTGAAATCATTAAAATAGCCCTTGTGGTCGAGGAGATAGTCTTGATTTCGTATGGGAATGCAAACCATTCACATTTATATTTTATTACATGGCGCTAACATTATGTTTATTCATGATTATTTTGCCGCCCTACTCTGTCAAACTGTTTCCTCTTCCCTCCGTGCCGCCCTGTAAGTGTTGTCTGTCTGCCTGATTACATCAACATTAACAATAGTGGTGTGAAGGCGGAGGACGTTACCTTCAAGAGGGCGGAGACAATCCCTCTAGGAGGACAGAAACATTGACTCTACTTATCGTAGAGGCAGC
>CM070089.1:14122471-14204971 GCA_036178185.1 Liparis tanakae | reverse complement strand
TGTTCATCTGGTCTCATGACATCTATTGTTCATCTGGTCACATGACATCTATTGTTCATCTGGTCACATGACATCTATTGTTCATCTGGTCTCATGACATCTATTGTTCATCTGGTCTCATGACATCTAGTGTTCATCTGGTCACATGACATCTATTGTTCACCTGGTCACATGACATCTATTGTTCATCTGGTCACATGACATCTATTGTTCATCTGGTCTCATGACATCTATTGTTCATCTGGTCTCATGACATCTATTGTTCATCTGGTCACATGACATCTATTGTTCATCTGGTCACATGACGTCTATTGTTCATCTGGTCACATGACATCTATTGTTCACCTGGTCACATGACATCTATTGTTCATCTGGTCACATGACATCTATTGTTCATCTGGTCACATGACGTCTATTGTTCATCTGGTCACATGACATCTATTGTTCACCTGGTCACATGACATCTATTGTTCACCTGGTCACATGACATCTATTGTTCATCCTGGAGAGGGATCCTTCTCTATTGTTCTCCTGAAGGGTTCTTCACTTTTTTCCCTGTGTCAGGATTTTTCCCGTTTCTTTGGGGAGTTTTCCCTGATCCGAGGTCCTGGGACAGATTTAGGAACAACGATTCGATCCGCCGGCTGTTTGCTGCGTAAGACTTTTTTTTTTGATTTTGGCTTTCCCGGCATGACGACTAAACATGAAATAAACATGACTTTAAAACAAAGCTTTTGTAAACTCGTTTCACATTCTCCCCTCGGTTGGAACTAATCCCATAAACCCCACCCATAATCTCCCAGCTCAAACAGCCATTGTCCTCCTTCATCCCTGAGCAGGTCCGTTTCAGAGCATCTCGTTGCTGCTGCGGCTCCTGAATAAGTCGCTGTCCTCCTGCTGCCGGAGGCCTGTGATGGAGGAGGAGGCGCAGGGGGGGGGGGGGGGGGGCGCCTCCTCCTACATAATAAAGACACCGGGGAGCAAGTCTCTGCCTTCATCAGCGACACACAATCAGGGCTTTGACCCACAGCACGGAGCGCACAGAATGGAAATGAACTCGCCGATGAAGTGATAGTGCGGTTGAAAGAGATTGTGTGAGAGAGAGGGGGGGGAGGGGGGGGGGCACAGAGGTCTATAAAGTGTCTAGACGATGAGAACGCCCGTTGGGGCTCCCTGCGGTCCCATTCCGGTGAGTGTCCGGTGTGTTACTCGTCCTCGGGAAGTGTTCCCAGCTACTCCCCGTCTGGATGAAGCCATCTTGCAGACCTGACAGCAGCCGGGGGTCACATCATCACGCCAGCGCCGCTCTGCATCCATACTAATGCTGCAGCCAGCGGGGCGAGCTTCATCACGCTGCAGGGCGCGCTCCTCTTCATCACCGAGGAGTTACAGCATCAACACTGAAGGTCGCCGTGCGTCGGCTCCACGACTCTTCAGATACCTGAGTGACGATGAGCCGGCGCCGTGAAACGGCTCGGTCTGGATGGTTTTCTCATTTGAAAGTCCCCGACGGAGCGTTTTAAAAGAGTTCGCTCTCCGTGGGTCACATGAGGACCACAGAGAGCGAACATGCATACGGCTCAGGATGAAGGTTTCATCCCACAACCGTTGGGGAGGGAGACGGACCGCAGGCTGAAATGAACCCTCCATAGCTTTGGGCAAATATCTATTCTACACCTTTTCTGAAAAAGTGTGTCCTAAAGGAAAAGTAATAGATTTTGGAACTTCTTTCCCTCTCATGTCTGCACTATACATGCTAAGCTAGAGCATGGAAAGGCATGGTTCTGTCAAAAGGGAACAGAATCCAAAAGTTGTTAACAGTCATCAGTAAATGACTAACTAAACTAATACCTGTAATTAACACAACATTGTTATTTTATTTTTTTAAATAAATAAAAATATGTTGTTTTAGGAAAATACAGTGAAATGAAATGTAGTGGCTTGCAGAATTTTTTCTTTTGCTTTTTTGAATTTGCATTACAACCTGGAATTAAAAATGATTTTTCTATCGCAATATTAATGGTATGAAATAATGTAGGATTGCAAAGCTGTAAGTCTCTTGAGGGAGGACCCCAGACCATAGCTCCTGTTTCCTTGACTGGAGAGATTGTGGATGTGTCTCTCTGGGATGAACCACTAAAGAGCGGTGTCTGCAACTGCTGCAACAACTTCTTGTCTTTGAGATGTCAAATAAAGGTTCTATGACCCACTGCGTCAAAAACAGAATGTAAGTCAGTTAATATCTGGGGAGACCCTGCACCATCACGAGTGATATGACGCCGATGTTTCATCCCCTTCACTTTGAAAATAAGAAAACACACGTGGGAGTTCACCATGAGGGCACGAGGGAGACTCTACACCGGATGTCTTTGTTTTAAGCGATGTTGTTTCTCTCTTCCATAAAGCTCAGGGTGTTCATGTATAAAACAATATACGATCCACTCTGAATGTGAATGTACAAATGAGGAAATATTCAATTGTCCCAAAAATATTTAGATTTGTAAAACCTTTCATACGCAGTTTCATTTCATACGTCCCAAAACAAGCTGTGAATGTGAGCAGTTGGTTCCGCCTCACATCCCACACTCAACTCTAAGCGGTCAGTGCAGAGCACCCCAGCAGATGTCGCGGCCATCTGGCGTGATGGGACGCATCGGGGTGGGCGGTCGCCTCGTTGGGTTTCACTGACCGCGTGGCGCTGTCCGTCTCTCTGCTGCGCGCCTGTCAGTCAGGACGCTGCCTTCAGGCTCCAGGACGCTGCCTTCAGGCTGCAGGACGCTGCCTTCAGGCTCCAGGACGCTGCCTTCAGGCTGCAGGACGCTGCCTTCAGGCTCCAGGACGCTGCCTTCAGGCTCCAGGACGCTGCCTTCAGGCTCCAGGACGCTGCCTTCAGGCTCCAGGACGCTGCCTTCAGGCTGCAGGACGCTGCCTTCAGGCTCCAGGACGCTGCCTTCAGGCTCCAGGACGCTGCCTTCTGGCTCCAGGACGCTGCCTTCAGGCTGCAGGACGCTGCCTTCAGGCTCCAGGACCTTCTTTATATGAGCAATGCACAACAGGAACAGGGCATCCACTTCCATTGTGGGGCTGAAAACAGCTGGAGTACGCAATATTATCTGTCTAACCCAGATCATACATCTTAACAGAACGTGTTATTGTTTGGTGAAAGGGAAAAGCCTAATGTCACCATGCCAATACGAAGAGTTCTAGTTAAAGCCCCCCTATCAGTAAACATAAGATAAGATAAGATATTCATTTATTAGTCCCACAGTGGGGAAATGTCAGGATCACAGCAGTGAATGTACATTAGAGCATTAATACAAATAAAATATAAAATTAAAATTAAAACACAAAACACAAAAACACAAAAACACAAAAACTAAATACTAAAATACTAAATACTAATACTACTACTATAATACAAAATACTACTACTACTACTAAAATACGAATACAAAATACTAATACTAAGTTACTAAATACTAAAATACAACACTAAATACGAATACTAAATTACTAAAAATACTAAATACTAAATACTAATACTAAAAATATTAAACTACTAAATAATAAATACGATAAGGGGGGAAAAACAAAGTAAAGTGTTGAGGAAAGTAAAGTGCTGAGTAAAGTGTTGAGGTGGTCAGGATCTACTGCAGTGAGTTGTGCAGACTGACAGCAGCAGGAAGGAAGGACCTAAACATGTGTATAACTAAACAATCTGAAGTAGAGCGTTTTTAAGGTGTTTAAATCAAACTTTGTTCAATCAAACATACATTTTTGATCTTGAAAGAGTAGTTTGACAATTCTGTCCACTTAGGCGATGGAGAAGGATGAGTTGTGTATGGATGGTACTTACCTGATGGAAAAGGAAGAGTTTATGGAGATGTTTCAATGTTATCAGGTCAACACAATGTCATTCATAGGAGGACGTGGCCGCTCTGCCTAAAGCCTTATAGGTGTCTCCCTTGGTCCTGATCCACTCGACCCTTGACCTCTCTCCAGCGGATGCAATGAGTGCTTTTGTTCTGGCGCTCAGAGCCGGGCTGCAGTCACACCGCTGTTCCTGCTGAGTGAAATGACCCAGAAGTATTTAAGTGGCGGCCATGATAAGAACTCTTCGGGAACATTGGACCATCTTTTACCAAAGTGCAGCTTCCCCACTCGGAGGAGAGAGATATATCTTCCTGTGACCGTAAACTGGATCCCACTGACAAAAGCTTTTCCTCTCCTGCGTTTATTTTGGTAGGTTCAGCAGTTTAGTTTGATCTATCGGCCACTAGTCCTGAGGCCTTTTCAGCTTATTGCATTTTTAACACAAATTGTTATATAATTGTATTTATTTAAAGTAAAATTCATTATGCTTGCTGCATCCGCCCCATTGGCTTGGACCTGTCCTCTTTCCCAATGGCACCATCTTTTCCCCTGTTAAAGGTTTTTTTGAGGGGGGGGTTTTCGGTCAGAGGTCAGGGATGTCGTCTGTGTACAGATTGTAAAACCCTCTGAGAGGAATCTTTTATTTGTGATTTTGGGCTACAAAAATAAACTGAATTGAACTAATCAGATCTGATTCAACGAATCAACAGATATCTTTAAATGAAACAGTACATCAGGCTGTCCAAATACTCCAAAATGCTTAAGAATGAAATAAGCTGGAGTTGGAACATGATCCACGGCTCAATAATTACATCTCATACGATGATGTGATTGATGACATTTTGCAGCGAGGAGGACCAGAAGGATTGTCTTGTGACCCTTAAAGTACGAAGCCAGAGAGTGGCATGTAAACAAAGACAAAGTGAATCTCTACTATTTACTTATTTATTGGTTTGTTCATTTAATACGGATAACATATTTTACAATATAACATTTTAATTGAAAGCAACTTTGCATATATTCTTTTATTGCTTGTTATTATTATTATTATTATTATTATTATTATTATTATTATTATTACCTTCACATTGAGAATGCAGAAGATATTGTTTTGATCGCTGTGTATTTGTATACGTGTGTACGTGTTATTCACATAAGTCAAAAAGTGTTAAACCGGATCGCATGACATTTGGTGGGATGATTGGTTATTATCCAGGGACCATTTGATTAGATTTTGGGATCGATCGGTCAAAGGTCAAGGTCATAAAAAGGTCAACATCTTCTTTTTACCATAGCACGGTCAATTTCTATCCAATTGGCAACTAAGGCAACATGTTGATATTCAATGCCCGATCTTGTGATATGTGAAGGTATGCGCTCTACTGAGTGACCCTTCTAGTTCTATTATTGTTTGCTAGCCATTGTCATTTGGGATGTTCCTCTTCTGGCGCTCCTCGTCTGACACAACCTGGTTCTGAACTGGTCACCGCTTGAGAAAGACGTTTTTCTTTGTGTTCTCACAAACTATCCAAAAGCGTGAATAAAAAATGCATCCCGCAGTATGTAGACGTCCATCCAGTGCTGATGGTCTGTAGTCCACTGACACTATGCATCCCCCAGTGTGTGTTCTATTGACTGGATGCATGATTTCTCCTCTGCAGAGCTGTGAGGCCGTCCTGCACGGAGCAGGATGCATCAATGCATCCATGAAGGAAACTAAACGCGACTAAACCACAACATTAGAACTGAACATCTTTTGAATTCAGGTTTTCTTCTCACACCATAGAAGGTCAGGCCTCACGGTCTCGGCTACTCACCGTTAAACGGAAGAAACTAAATAGAACAGAACACATCTGGGTCAGTTGTTCCTCTGTTTTCACAACCAGCATCTCGGGTTCAGATGAACAGAAGCAGAGCGGACATCAGAGACGGGCGCAGCTCGGACTGCTGCTGCTCCGCGGTGGGGGGAGTCACCTGTGCCGGATCTCCTGGATGCTTCGCTTAATAGGATTTCAGGGCATGTCCAGATGGGCGCAGACCCAAAATAAACCAGAACATGTTGAATGGATTTAAAACATCCCATCTGGCCTCTCTGCCTCGGGTCGTCTGTCCCTGGAGGAGCCGGGGGACGTGACTGGAGACAACAAACACACCGGTTGGCTGCTGCCAGTGCAACCTGGCTGAGTTCTAGGCGGATCCATACTCATCCGTTTCATAGACACGTCGTCCCACACACTCCCCAAACTCTTCAGGGTTTTAAACAGGCCCTGCCAGCCGATTGGCCGGCTCTCCTCTGGCCTGTGGAGGTGGTGAGTGATGCTACCTGAAGGGACAACAACACAAACCTGACACGTAACAACGTCATACTATTAAAGAAAAACAACGAGCGCTCTGGGATTACTTTTATTTGTTGCAGCCTGCAAATTGGATTTGCGTTGCATCAGAGACTTCCTCCCGCAACACAATCATTTTCATTGCAGAGATTGAAGTGAGACCGATGCAAGCATCAGGAAAATATGCTTGTTTTAAAACAGAGGGTTAAAAACTGAAGTTGCGCTCCCTGAAATGATCCTCAGGGCGGAGTCACAACTGATTTTTATATTATATATATAATATGGATTTACTATCAGGTCTGGTGCGATGCAGAGAGACAAGGAGGGACGTGTGCGTCGTGAAAGATGACAAATGGTTCATACAGTCAGGAGGAGGTTCATCCCTCCTTTCCTTCTGTCCTGTGAGTTTCATCCCTCCTTTCCTTCTGTCCTGTGAGTTTCATCCCTCCTTTCCTTCTGTCCTGTGAGTTTCCTCCCTCCTTTCCTTCTGTCCTGTGAGTTTCATCCCTCCTTTCCTTCTGTCCTGTGAGTTTCATCCCTCCTTTCCTTCTGTCCTGTGAGTTTCATCCCTCCTTTCCTTCTGTCCTGTGAGTTTCCTCCCCTCCTTTCCTTCTGTCCTGTGAGTTTCCTCCCTCCTTTCCTTCTTTCCTGTGAGTTTCCTCCCTCCTTTCCTTCTGTCCTGTGAGTTTCCTCCCTCCTTTCCTTCTGTCCTGTGAGTTTCCTCCCTCCTTTCCTTCTGTCCTGTGAGTTTCCTCCCTCCTTTCCTTCTGTCCTGTGAGTTTCCTCCCTCCTTTCCTTCTGTCCTGTGAGTTTCATCCTCGGTCCTCAGGCGTCATTCGTGCATCACTGGATTACAATCTGTTGAGCAGGTGGCGCCTTGTGTTGCCTCCTCCACCGTCCGTTTATGCATGTTTGTGTGAATTGATGAATGTTTCCATGAAGGGAAATTAAAGTTCATTTACCGATACGATTGAAGCGGCGTATGCTATGATTGATATTTGCCAAGAATTCAATGAAATCGCCACAAGATGTATGCAGAAGTTCTTAAGTTCATAATCGGTGACCAAAATCAGAAGTGTGAATTTATCTTGCGTAGTGTTCATATCAACGCTATGCGGGGTTTAGATAATCCACCCGGCTCCGAGTTAAATGTACACTTTGGATAGTGTTAATATCTAACACTTAGAGTGTTGTTTAAAGATACACAAAAGTGTATTTTTAACACTAAATTGTGTTTGCTTTCATCAAGAGTGGTGATTTGATGCCACGTGAACATTTACTATTAACACCAACCCTTTACCTCATGGAGCAACAGTCCTGCTCACGGCTGAGGCTGAGCTACGTGTTCTGTTCTTCTGTTCTCCAGTCGTGCTGCAGCATCAGTGAACACAATTATTACTGAACTTCAATAAAGTGGTTTGTCAAATGGTGTGGTTTCAACAAGTGTTGGTGATTTGGGAGAAGTTGCTGCTGGACTGCACTCCTAACTTAAGCAAGAAATACTGTCTGCTGTCTCTAAAGATCAACCTGTGAGATCTACTTTAGATGGTCTTGAGAATTTAGAAAACCCATTTGTTAACTTTAATACTGCATTGAAAAGAATGAAATATTTCAATGAGAAATGGAAGGTTGTGGTAGATTCCTGCATCTGACTATTAATAAACCCCTATATAGACTTCTGCTTCTGAGCATTAATAAACCCCAATATATAAGCCTGCCTGAGCATTAATAAGCCCCTATATAGACGCCTGCCTCTGATTATTAATAAACCCCTATAGATATAATCCTGCCAGATTATTAATAAGCCCCTACATAGACTCCTGCCTGATTATTAATAAGCCCCTACATAGCCTCCTGCCTGATTATTAATAAGCCCCTACATAGCCTCTTGCCTGATTATTAATAAGCCCCTGCATAGCCTCCTGCCTCCCAGACACACCTTGCCATGTTGTTCTTGGTGTTTGGTGTTTCCAGACCCTCCATCTCTCCCTCACCGACTCATCTCCTCTTCACCTCTTGATGTGGAGTAAAGTGCTTTGAGTGGTCAGGAAACCAGAAAGGAGATACTGTACATAAACGCTAGTCTAATTACCATTTCCTATCACCGTCTACTAACTACATAAAGACCGTATGCCTACAGTCTAGGAACCTAATGGACGATATTTGATATACTTTTTAAAATATATATATATAAGGAATATTACATTATTTATTACAATTTGCAAAAGTTCTACAAATGCTGCCTGTAGCCCCAACAGTCAGATGAAAGTATATCAGAGACACAGAATCCCTGCCTGAGAACATTTGTCCGTGTAATGACCAACATAAGGAAGAGAAACTATGACTTGAGAACTAAAAATAAGATATGCAAACAAAGCACAGACGGTGCCGTCACGCCGAGGCGGCTGTTATGAATCACTGTGCCTTCTTACTCTGGAGCTCGCACTCGGACATGATGGCCAATGTGATTGCAGTTTTTGCCGGATGGTTTGTGATCTACCTTTCTTTGCATTTTTATGAATACAAATGTACCTCCACCCATTAATCATAACTGATTGAACCGAGGAGCGTGCAGAGCTACACACATTAAGCCACGTTGTAATAGATCATCGCTTTCCTTTTGTTCAAATGTCCTGATCGAATGTAGACTCTGTAGTCTAACTGTGAGCCAGTACTACATTATAATAACAGGTGAGCATATTCGTATTCATCAACTGTAATCTCCATAATTTAAAGTATGGGAATATGTTTCAATGTTCACTTTTATTCAATTTGTTATCAATTGCATACTTTTTTGTTTGCTGTTGCAGCCTTACTGCTTCAGACTTGCTTACCTTTCACAATGAAAGCCTCATGAAGTGGTGGTAGTAGGCTTGCACCCCGATCCAGACCTCCGTGATCCATCAGATGGAGGTAGAGAGGAGGAGTGGGCGGAGCTTCAGCAGGGCCATGGTAACAGATACAGCAGGTCCAATGGACCCTCTGAGACGAGAAGTCATAAGGACTCCGGGGAGGAAGCAGAATTAGTGAATGTGTGATGGAGAGATGAAAATGTATCCATAAGGAGAGAGAGGAGAGGAGAGAGGAGCTCAGTGTATCCTAAACGTCCATAAGGAGAGAGGAGAGAGGAGAGGAGAGAGGAGCTCAGTGTATCCTAAACGTCCATAAGGAGAGAGGAGAGAGGAGAGGAGAGAGGAGCTCAGTGTATCCTAAGCATCCCCCAACAGCCTCTCAGCCTATAGCAGCATCTCTAGGTCTGGACCAGGTGAACCTGGTTCAGTCCTAACTATCAGACTATTAAAGAGGAAAGTCTTCAGTCTACATGATGTGACGGTCTGCTTCTCGGCCTGAAGGTGGAGCTGGTTCCATAAAAGAGGAGGAGCTTGATGCCTGAAGGCTGTGCCTCATGGACGTACACAAGACCACACGCAGAGAACAAAGAGAGAACGCACCAAGAAGCCAATACAACATTGTGCAGAGTGGAAATATTTGTAGCAGTGGCAGCTTTAATGAAGGCTGTAAGGAAGATTAATGAGAGCTTATTGGAGCAGGCGGCGGGGAGCAGCACCCCCTCAGAACGCTGAAAACAAAGAGCCGATACCCGCCATCAGGGGGTGACTGAGTGGGACAATTAAGAGCTCAGAAAAGAACCGCTTCTTTTACCACGACACACTTAACCATTTAACCTCATCAAATATCCAAACTAATGAGATTTCAATACTTTATATCAAATAGCGTGGGCTTCTCAGAAGAATTGATGTACATCTATGATAACTATATGATGGGAGGAAACCATCCACCCACTGCGAAGCCAAACACTTGTTTTAATGGATGCTAAATGGGATCAACCTCATTCAGTGAATGTTGATTGTTAATATCCTCTTTCCACAGATTAGACATTTTAAATAATTTAATATCTAGTCCTGAACACAACTTTGAATACGTGTAAAGGTTACGACTATAATTAGTTTGGTTATTTCCTCGTCTGACTGAAGATTTCGCCCTTCGTCATCGCCTCCTCCATGAATATTTCTTATTAGTCAACTCTTTAAAATACTTTGGATCACTTTGCAAAGCGTAGCTAGCCACTCTAACATGATGTGATTTTCACTTTAACAAGCACTTATTGTTATACAAGAGATGATACCTTAAAACCAGCTGAGCGTGCAGTAATGAGGATTAAACACAGCCAATGAATCCAATCCAAATAACCTCGCGTTAGATGAACAAAGGCATCCCTTTCCTTAAACTTGTGTTTATCTTTCCAGCTGAATCCCCGTTGAAGATGTCGGAGGAGAATTAGCTTCCAAATGCTGATCTCACGCGTTTCCAATCGGGCTAATTAACCCCTAATGTTCTCTTTAATGCACGAGGGAGGAGGGATGGGATGAAGAGGGCTTTATGTCTGAGCACCAGCGCCACAGAATATTTATCTGCTGCGCTCATAGCTTTAAGTTGCATCAATGTTCTTCTTGTACTCTTGATAGTTTCTCAGCATCACCAACCGTGGCTTTAGTTTAGTGTTGCATGGTGTGTATCCATTTATTTTACTACACATTCATTACTGACACCAATATATATGTATTCAATTTAATGCATGGATAATATATTATTCATAGTTATTCAATCAATGTAAATCAGCCTCTAATGCTATAATAAGTCTCCTAAGTCCCTCCAGTTGATGCTGAACGCTGCAGCTCGTGTTCTCACTAAAACTAAGAACAGAGATCACATTAATCCCGTATTATCTGCTCTGCTCCGGCTCCCTGTAAAGTCAAGAATCACTTTTATCATTCTCCTCACCTACAGAGCCTTGATTGGTGATGCTCCATCATATCTTAAGGAGCTTGTAGTACCACATCTCCCCACTAGAGCGCTGCCTCACTCAATGCGGGGCTACTTGTGGTTCCTAGAGTCTTAAAAAGTAGAATAGGAGACAGAGCCTTCAGGTATCAAGCTCCTCCTCTTTTATGGACACTTAACCCTGGATTCACCCTGTATCTGTGTCTACAGTGTGTGAATGTAAGTCGCTTTGGATACAAGCCTCAGCTAAATGTGATAATGTAATGATAATAATGGTAGAGAGCCGGTGTTCTGTCATTTCATGCTACTTGTCGAGAACTGATACCTTGTGGTGTTGCGCATGCGCCGAGTCGATTTTCCGAGTTTGTTTGACACGCCCATAATGTTTTGCAACCCTGTCGATGCACGTCTGATAACGGGGAGTGACATCATCAAAATCACGATTATTTAGACTTTTGGCCTAAATACAAATTACATTCAGCATTGGAAACATGAGTTTGTTCACATTATCATAATAAAGCACTGGTTTATTATTAGGGTATTTATTGTTGAAGATAAACACTTTAACAGTGAAAAGTGAAACATTGAACTTTGAAAGAAACGCATATGTTGATAGTACAATAACATGCATTCATGTAAGAATGCTAAATTGAATTATTAACTATAATTATATTAACCATAAAGTAGCATTTTTTGATAGGGTAGCATGAATCGATAGACACACCTATCGGTTTATGCAGCGGTAGCAAATTCTGACAAGGCAGCAAAAAATGACAGAACATTATTATACTTTTTTTCTTTTTAATTTATTTTTAAAGGTGCTATATAAATAAAAAATGTATTATTATTATTATTATTAATAATAAACTCAGGTGGTTCTCCCCGTCCCTCCTGCCCTGGGTGGCCATGGAGACGTGTCTCAGCCAATCAGAGAGCAGACCCCTTCACCTAATTAACTCGTGGTAACCGAGTGGCGCTCCATTCCCAGCGCTCTGCTCCCTCGCGGCCGTCAGCGCTCGTGTACAACAACGTCCTGCCAGGGAAGAATGATTACCATGTAAGTGACGATAAACTGGGCCATAAATCTTCTTCACGGCCAGTTAGCCGAGCTCATCGTGTGCCTCACCATCACAATCAGCTTTATTGGCCAAACACGCGACGCAGTAAATCTGACTTGGCTCTCAACGTACATGCAGAGAAAAGACAAATAAAGACAACAAAGGTAAAGTGTGTATATATGAACATGAAACACAACAACGCTCACAATGAAATAGAGTTAACAGTGCAGTTTGACAGCCTGTGAAATGATAAGTTATCATAGTATTCTCTAAGTAGAACATTTAATATCCTGTGCTTACTGTTGATTATGAACATTAAAATAGTTTTTGTCACACAACTCACCAGCTTACATTACCTGCAGTCACACACACACACACACACGCACACACACACACACACACACACACACACCAAAGTTGTAGTGGCATATAGCAACCTGTCAATCACGTTGTAGCCCCGCCCCTAAAGCGCCCCCTGCTTTATGTTCTGTTTGACTCTAAATGGACCATCATTTACTAAATGAACATCAAGCTGCATTGAAGAAGACTTTAAACGAGAGATTGAGACATAAACTCATGTTTACAATGTTTACTGAGGGGATGAATAAAGTGTAAAGTCTTTTCTCACAGACCTTTTACAACCAGACGAAAAATTAAAGCATTCTCTTAAAAATCTGCTCCAACATCCATCAGAAGAACATCACAGAGTTACAGATCCAAAGCGCCTCCTTTCTCTACAGGACTAGGGATTACCCTCCACCAGAATCTGAACATGTAAATATCACGTTCAACACATTCCCAACTCTCTCGACGCTCTAGTAACCCTCGACTATCACTTTTAAATGTGCACGGGATGTTCAATACGACTGAGGTCATATCTATTGTTAGCAACAGCAAATAAGTAAGCTCCACTCAGACTAATGGTGCAACAACAGATATACAACATCTGGGGAAATTACTGGTTCTCAACCTTTTGATGAGCCGGTGCTCCCTTATTCATTATGCAGGTCCCTTACGTCCCTCGTCAATTAAACAGTGGACTAATTGTCTTCTTTGAATATTAATGGCAATTAGTATTTTGACCTTATATCATAAAACAACACATAATTGAAAGCCGACATATATATTTATTTGTTACTTGACAGTTGGAATGTCATCATCACAACCCACAAGTCAAGTGGAAGATGTCAATATAACATTTAGAAAATCTTATGGAATATACTCCTCATCCTCTTTCTGTGTTTTGTTTTGCGAGAACCTTTTTTAAATGTGCTTGTAGCAACTATTTTGTCTTTGTTTTCTTTCAGTGTCACATTCTACATTCTCCAGATTCCCCGTGTGTGATATTGGGCTGTATCAGATAAGCTGAATAGAATTGAACATGTTCTCCACTCGGTGGTTTGTTAGCTATCAAACTGTGACCGTGGCTGCAGGGCGCAGAGCTCCACGACCTCCGCCTCTCACGGTCCATTATGTAGTGGAAAGGTCATCGTGCTGTGACTCATCCACCTGCTGTGTGTGACAGGAATAAATGGAGACGGGGAGCATTCGGTCCAGAGCAGCAGGAGAGAGGGATGAGAGAAAGGAGAGCGAGGCAGGGAGGGGGGCGTGTCTGCTGGACGGGCGACTGGAGATGGAAAGGAAACGCTGTGTTAGAGTTTTAATTGAAATGTATGTATGGAAACCTTGTAAATGTGCAGGATTAATGTGAAAGATGGACGTCATCGTAATACAGAGGCTCCTTCATCTGAATACAATATTTATTCTGCAAAGCACAAAAAGCATTTTGTTCTTTTTAACTATTTTGCTTCTACTGGTTTAAGTTTATTAGGAAGAAAAGAATCCCATTTATTTTTCATTATTCCACATATGAATGAGATGTTTTTCAACGTGTCGACGGCGCTGGACCCACATTTGCAAAAGCAGCGTTTCCATATCCCTCGTCCTCCGGCAGCCGTGACTCCGTTTATTTCACCGTCTTCCATAACCTGTTGGGACTTCAACCTCGCGGCTTTTATCAATGTTATCTTCCCGTTGCATGGTAACTGTTTGAAAAAACAGGTGAAATCATTCATATGGTGAGACTGCCATCAAAGATATGAGAGTTTGCTTTTTATTAAAGATAACAAATATGAATAGAGTCTTTCCGAACCCTGAAGGCGTTTTAATCAGATTTCAATCAATTTCAAGGATGGGAGCCGGAGACTTCAGGTATCAAGCTCCTCCTCTCTTATGAAACCAGCTTCACCTTGACTGTATGTATGTATGTATGTATGTATGTATATGTGTATGTATGTGTGTGTGTGTGTCAATGTGTGTGTATATATACATTTAAACAAAATTTAAAAAATCAGACAATGTATATAAAATAAAGAAAAAACAACAAACAAAATAAAAATATATTTTTATATATATATATATATATATATATATATATATATATAAAGATATTTAATTTTTTTTAAATTAAATTAATTTTATTTTTAGATATATTTCTAAGATATATTTTTAAATATATCTATTTTAAATAATATATATTTTAAATATATTTTATATATATATAAATATATATTTTGTTTTTTTATTTTGTTTGTAGTTTTTTCTTTATTTTATATACATTTTCTGATTTATTTGGATTTCAATTTAGGATAGGAACTTATAAGCATGTTTTGCTTCTACCTATACCTGTTCAGTCTTAATAACAAAGGATTGGTCAATGCAGAGAATGCATTTCATACATGTATATAACTATATGGAATATGACAATAAAAGTCTTTCTTCTTCCAAGTCACCGACGGTTGTCCAGAGTTTGCAGCCTTCGCTCCATCGCCCGGCCAACAGAGCTAACTTTGAGTTTTTCTTTCTACTAATCTCCCTCTGGGAGGTGAAGAGGTTTTCCTTGCTTCCCCGAGCAGCAACGGTTCTGATGAGAGGGATGGAGCCTGTTCCACACGGAGCATTGATCGGAGGCGGTTCCCAGCGCTGTTAAAGTGAGGAACTGTCGCCGCTCTTATTACACGTATTGATCCGCAGCACCAGATAGATGGCTTTCCATTACGATCCCATCCGTCATCTCAGACTCAACCACCTGTTGGCTTTCCCTCGCTGGGAGCGGCTCGCTCCCCCTTCGGCCAGGAGCTCAGCACTAGAGGAATGTGTGCAGCCGGGGAGACGTCAGGGGGGACGGGGATGTCCAGACGTACAATAGCCGGGCCGGGCCAGAACCATTTGTTAAACACGGGTCGGATCCCTCTGTCGCTGCAGCCTCCGGTGAGGAGGAGGCGCCGGTTGGTTCTCTAAGAAAGAACAACTCTCCTGTCACTTCACTTCATGTTAGTTTGTTTGTGTATTTTATTCAGTCAATCAAATCAAATCAAATACAATACAATATTATCCTATATAATATATAAAAGAGAAAGACTGAAAATGTAAAGGTAGAAGCAAAAAATGCTTATGAATTCATATCCTAAATTGAAATCAAAGTAAATCAGAAAATTAATATAAAATAAATAAAAAGCAACAAACAAAATAAAAAATATATATTTATATATATACTATCACATATAAATACGTTTTTAATTACATTTATAACTCTCAATAATTGTTTTATAAATAATTCCCTTGAAAACCAAAAAGGAGTTCACCAGTCTTACATCCATCTCAACATTATTCCATAATGATGTCATTGTGTGTTTCCTGTTGGCTTCATGCCTCAAACAACGATGTGTCACTGGTACGGCACTGTGGCTCCCTCAAAACAGACAACTTAGAAGTGGATGTGAGTTTATTTTAGCAGTGCTTTATAGTGTTTAACTTTAGTTCTCCCATGTTCAGAGTGTGCGTGGCATCCCTCCTGCAGCCCAGAGGAACGTACCTGGGGATTCATTGACGCCCCTGTGTGTGATACCATGTCCGCTGCACCAGGTGTGATGTGTTCTAACAATGCTGCATCCTCAGAACTACATACAGCAGATTTGACAGAAAGTCTCAGATAAACACGGACACCCGAGTTAGAGAACTGGCACTGTGTCATGCCTGGGGCATAAACACTTTGCATATTTATGAGAAATGTAAATATGAAATGAAGATGCATTAAGAACTATCTATTTCACCACGATAAGAGCTGTTGAATTCTCCAAAATCTAACAATGAAGCATAGGATGCACTGGATCTGTTTTAGAAGATAATGCTACGCTACGATGTCAACAAACGTAATGCATCACCGCAAATAAATATGCCATGTCCAAAAACATATTTCCCTTCTTCATAACTCAGAATGAATTTAATGTTTTCCCTGGGATGTCCGCATTTGAGATGAGATAATCCGTCATTCCATGGCGGGGAGATCAGTCCTCCAGAAGCAACGGGGATAATGCAGCTCCGAGAAGCATCAGTTCATAAATAACTACAGTTACAGAAAACTGAACAGTTGAATTCACATTAATGCACAGAGGAAATATTGATATTTCTGAATTAATATTGCACATGATGGAACTGTCAGTGGGTTTGTGCGGTCTGCTGGGAACATGTTGATTTAAAAGTGTGACAGCAGCAGTGAGAAAGAGCTGCAGCATCTTAACACACGAGCAGTTATTAATGTTAAAGATAAGCACAATGTACAAGGTCACGTGTTATATATTTATTTATTGATATTATAGTTCACTGCTGAAAGCCATGCAAGTGTTCATATATATATATATATATATATATATATATATATATATATATATATATATATATATATATATATATACTTTACACTTTAACTACTCATTGTGAGTTCAACAATAACATGAATTATATTAACACAGTAATTTAGAAGTATGAAACACATAAAAACAAACCTTACTGAAATCAGATTAATTGCATCTCATAACATTAATAAAAAGTCAAGCAAAGAAGTGGTCATATTATTATTAGATTGCTGTAGATTATATATATATCTTCTTCAGTACCATACATTATGTATTATCCCTGATATCACTATTGGCAATATTATTGATATCATAAAAGATCTATACTCTGTTTTAATGTATCGATACAATATTGCCATGCAAAAAAATAAAAATAAAATTCTCAGTAGCAGTATCATTTTCTTTCTCCCACAACTATTCAATAGAGTGAATAGACACAGATGATGTAAAACATCAGACTGTGCAGACTTGCTGGGCACGTCTGAGTTTCTGCACCTCCAAAATCCACATGACTTGTTTTATATTTTGAATGGAACAGTTGCAGTAATGATGGAAAGCAGAAGCATAAGCAGTGAATGTTAAACACCTGTGGATGGCGATGTGTGGAAGGCGGGTCTAATTGGGAAAGAATGCTGAACTTTCAGCTCATTAGCACATCTCCTCCCCGCCGAGGCCTCCAGACTCCTCGCTCCGCTCCCGACTCCTACGGTGGAATGTCAATGAAGTCTGGCTCTCTAATTGTCTCACAGCTGACCTTGAAGTCAGTTCAGTCATGGGAATTAAACTCCCAAACTTCGCTCCGGTTCACTGCAGTTGTGTTTTTGTTTTGGCGGTGTGGTCGTGTTTATTGATATCACCTGCGTTCCTTTTTCTTGTGCTGTGAGACAGAAAGTATGGAAGCCCATTACTGGAGCTGTGGAAAAAAGTAGGATCCTGTAAATCATAATTATGAGATAATAATTCATAATTATGAGATAGTATCTCAGAATAATGAGACGCTAAATCGAAATTCTGAGATAGTATCTCATAATTAGGAGATATCAGCTTCACTATTGCTTAAATTTAAGCAATAATGGAAATAGTTGGTAAAGAAGAGAAAACTTTTGCCTTGAATAGAAAGAACTATCAAACAGCCGTCCTGCTCAGAATGGGGTAGGCGGCCTTCATCGTTTTCTTTCTATCTTACATATAAAAAAATTATATATATATATATATATATATATAAACATATATATATAAATATGTATAAGAATATATATATATATAAAAATATATATAAATATGTATAAGAATATATATATATTTATATAATTTAATTTAATTGTTTTCTCATTCCCATATCAAGCTGAGAACATATCCCATATCAGCTGTAAACATATTCCCACAAATCCTGACTTATTATTACTTTGTATTATTTTGCCTTGATTTCATCTAAGAATCGAGTATGATAAACAAATTAGCTGAAACTGTAAATGTCACCCAATGAAAAACGACGTACTTGCAATATCCTCTCCACATATCTTTTACAGCAGGTGTTTAATCGCTATCCTGACATCTGTGACAATATAATTACAGTTATTACGGCATCAATCATTCGCAGGAAACCTTTGGATTCCTAGAAATATATACAAATATTTTCTATCTGCCATTAAAATCATTTGAGAGTTTTCTCCCAGTCGTCCTGTCAGATATTAGAGGGAAGGGAAACACGTGAAGGATTACGGGCTTCTTCATTAGGTGATGTCAGAAGGGCGGCAGGTCTTTGTGGAGCGTGGAGCGACTTGGATGGCAGCCACGAAATAAAACCACAGAGCGGAGCCGAGTCCAAGAGATGCAAGAGGTGGAGGGAAGCCGTCTGATTGGTTTAGAAAGACTGTCAGTCAACTATGAATCAAAGTCTCTGTGTTGGCAGTAACTGTTCTACTGAACTGCATTAAGGGATGAACTGCTGGTTCTGACCCGACAGCCACCTCTGACCTGCTCTGGAGGAGGGAAAAAAGGAAGAGACATTTTGTATATTGTCTTTATTTCCTTTGGGGGTTTTAGTTGCATCACACTAATCAATTCAATTCAAGTCAGTTTATTTGTATAGCCCAATTTCACAAATTACAAATTTCCATTGCACATTATTAACTCTTCTTCCTTTGATGTGCAATGGAAAAATCCATCCATCAAATGAGAATTGTCTTGTTAAATTAAGTACTTTAATAAAGTACTTACTACATTTCTATCTGAACAATCTAAAAATATGAAAATATTAGTTTTGTCATGCCGCCTCTTAAAGGGCCGGTGTAACTGAAGCTGTGTATAAACTACTCCCGAATATATTATTAAATAACCCTCTTTGCATTTGATTATTGTTTATTCGAGAGTAGAACTATTGTACACAAGAACATTTCTCTAATATATCCAATTTAATTTGTAACCTTCAAAATAAAAGCACAGGATATAACGGTGATCATGTGTCTTTCAAGCCGCCAGGGGCCGCATAAAAGGACGTGGTGGGCCGCATTCGGCCCGCGGGCCTTGTGTTTGACACCTGTGGTCTAAGCTGCTCAACAACGGCCACGCCAAGAGGCGTCCAACGACCCTCAGAAGATGACGCCAAATCAGGGCAAGAATTGACGACTATTCATCTAATCCAACAGTAATGTCATAACAGACCAAAATACTATGACATAACACAACATAACATGAGTGTTGAGTTGACCTGAGAGTCTGTATACGGCCCATTAACTCAGGTGTTGAATGAAGGTTCAGGTGAAGCCAAGAGGAGAGGTTCTAGTCCTGCAGAGTCATGGGAGACGTGCACTGCAGTCTGTTTGAGAGCTACATGTTTCCTCAAAGATCCACTTTCAATTGTCAACAGCAAATCAAATGGACAATGATATTTTTTTTGGTCTCGATCTCCAAAAATCTGCTTTGACTCGACTTCCTCCGCCATTATTTTCCGCCTATGATTACTTTTGCCATCGCCCTGAAATATCGACCGCGTTCCCGAGATGACCCGGAGTTATGTTCACGAGTTTCGAGTGGATTGCAACACGAAATTCAATTACTGGACTAAAAGATAGCAGACGCAGTAATGCTAATGTGTAAACATGATGGAGTGTTTTCTGGCACACGGCAGTGGAGTGATCCTGAGTGGCTGTAGTCTGGCTCCCATGGCAACGCACAAGAATGAAGAGCTTTCTTCCTGGCCTCCTCTGCTCCTGACAACCAGGAAGAATCCAATCCCCGCTCAGCCCTCCCACCGGCCTCCCTCTGGCCGGCGGCAAAACCCGGAGCCGGCGGCACGACGAGCCGACTCGGAAACATCCGGAAGGCCGAGCGGGACGTTCACCGGCTCCGTTTTCTGCTGACGTTATTAAAGCTGACGGCGAGCACAGAGGACCTGGACGTCCTGCGTTAAGAAAACCTGGGAAACAGAATCCTGAGACGACATTACACGTTCAGGTTTAAGAAATAAGGATACTTGAGACTTCCTGTGGATCATATATTCATTTGAGAGTTCTCATTTTACAGCAGTTTCCTTTTCTGGTGATTACGTAGCGTGAATCGTCTTTCTGGGCGTGCGTCACATGTTTATGCATTATGGATGAGGCCACGGTGCCAGAATCAGCCCACAAGCGCTGGTCTTAAGAGTCGACCTCGATCCAGAGCTCCCTCTCCTCCATTGGTTCATCAGGAAGACGACATATTGGGTCATATTCATAATGTTCTGATCGCCGTGTATTTGTATGTGTGTTATTCGCATAAGTCAAAAAGTATTAAACCGAATCACATGACATTTGGTGGGATGATTGGTTATTATCCGGGGATCATTTGATTCGATTTTGGGATTGATCGGGTCAAAGGTCAAGGTCATGAATTGGTCAAAATCTTCTTTTTACCATAGCACAGTCAATTTCTATGTTCATAATTCAATGCCCAATCTTGTGGCATGCGAAGGTATGCGCTCTAACGAGTGCCCCTTCTAGATGAATGTGTTTTAACTCTAATAATTCCTTCTGGTCACATGACATCATTACACCTGTCCATCCTGGAGAGGGATCCTCCTCTGTTCTCTCCCTGTGAAAGGGCTTTTTGGGAGTTGTTCCTGATCCGATGTGAAGTTCTGGGTCAGGGATGTCTATGTGTACAGATTGTAAAGCCCTCTGAGAGGAATGTGTAATTTGTGAGAATGGGCTATACCAAATAAACTGAATTGAATCCATCTGCAAGTTGCAATTGAAGCCGTCTCTCACTCTAAAAGATTTGGTAATTACAACGACTGCCGAGTCACCGGCAGGTTATAAGCCATCGTAATCATTCAACGCTTCCAGATGAGGCTGTTTCACTGTTATTTAAAGTGATATAGAACACCGGATTAGTGCCCGTCCACACAAACAAAACAAAAACCACGAGTATTGATTTCTTAGAAAAACACCATTTAATTACATTTGCTCCTCGGATGGTGGTTTGACTGTATCTGGTGAGCGCTGCAGCGTCGGGATGGTTCTGGTTGGACTGAGACGATAGTGCTATCTGCTATCTGTGAGCAGAGGAGTCGCTCTGCAGCGCCGGGCGCGTCGCGGCTCAGACGCTGACGGAAAGGCAGATAGCCGAGTGCTGAAGCTGCATCCATCAAACAGATCAGGTCATCAATCAGCAGCCGACACGTCGGTGTGGACCGGGCTCCCCCTGCGTGGACACGCGTAGTGATAAACACATTCTGAGATTACATCTCGGGTTCAAACTCATTCTGTTAAATGTTGATCTTCCTGAACCTGATTTATGAAATAAAAATGCCATTTATTGTCATGGTAGCGATGAATCAAACTTTAAAAAGCTACGACAAGCAGTCTGCTGCAAACATGGCTGGCTCTTTGTCATTATTATTTTTCCTAAGTTACGGGAAATATACCTCTACTGTCGAGACAACTCACCTTTATTAATTAGACATTAGAAGAAGAAGAAATAGGCAAAAGTAAATACCTTTAGTCCTGATTTATTTATAATATTTTTTTATTTTATTTATATATATATATATATTATATATATATGATATATATATAAATATATTATATATGATATATATATATATATATATATCAATACAAAAGAACAAAGCCTGGCTAACGCCTCTTAAAAAAACAACTAAATGTCTTCACATGCTTCTCTAAACATTTATTTCCCAAAACAAATCCAGAAGAGACCAACAAACGTAGAAATGCAAAAGGTCCCTGAACCTCCCATGCTGTCCTCAAGCTGCCACATAAACCTTCACACCTCGACTCCATCAGTGTCAGTTTAAACAGAAGACCACAGAGTGTGAACTCCTCCTCTTTAGGCTTCATGGCCTCCAGCAGGAGGTGCATTACCGCCACCTACTGCATCAGGGTACTGACCAGAGTTATCCATCCCATTTAAAACACTAAATAAATAAACCTAACCGATATCCCTCGACTCAATCCTGTTTCTTTCAAATCCTGCAGTACCTCTCCTGCCCACGGTTAATGCATCTCTTAATTATATTTCCTTTACTTCCATTCCGTCTCTCTCAACTATCAATTCATGGCGATGGTAAATGAGATGTTTTTGTTCAGCCTTGTGTCCAATCCTTAGTCTGGATAATATATTTCCTTCTGCAGGGCTTCCGCTGGTGATCCCGCCTTTGCCAACTTCCCTCTGAATAGCAGATGTCTTCCTGTGCCTCCTGCGATGCCTTAATGCTTCTCTGGATTATGGATTTAGTTTCTGCTTTGCTGAATAAAATGTCTTCCTTGTTCCGACATTCCAACGCTTGCTTTGCTAATTTGTCTGCCACTTAATTTCCCTTTACCCCTCGATGTGCCACATGAATGATACCGAAATACCCAGATGATTAAGTCGAAACAGCGTTTCATATATTTCATTGATTAAATCCCGCCCGCTACGAGATGTGAATGATTGTAATGATAATAGTGCTCAACTGGAGTCTGAAAGGAGGCTCTGAAGCCCCTCCGCCCACTGCAGCGCTGTAAAGTGGCCAATGACTCGACGGCACACTGCGACAGATGGTCTGATGTTCTTCGTTTGACCTCCTACTGAACGGATGGGATGGTGACGGCCAATCGGTTCTATCTCTATTAGGATCTGTAGATCCGTCCGTATACGGGATGCCGGGGGTAAATGATTGATGTGTTTTCTGTGGTAAGAGTGTGAACTTCTCAGGGAAGTGGGCCCCGCCCTGCTGATTGGCCGGCTTGAAATGTGTGGGAAGCGAGGAGAAGCATGGCTGCACAGATGGAACCGCCGTCGCCTGATTGGCACCTGAAGAGAGAACAAATGAGAAAGAGAGAAAGAAAGGCAGGAGGGGAGGAAAGAGACACACGGGCGCTTTGCCGAAGCCGGACACGTACCATGGGTGGAATAAAAGTTGCCGTGTGGCATTAGGTTCGGTTACGAAAACATGAACACATAGCAGCTTCGTTAAAATAGCTTTTTAATTTATTAAACAGTCATTTGGGGATTCTTCAGTTGTATTTGTAGAACTTTTGGTCAACCTAGAACCACAGGAACTATATTAAAACATAAAAAAGACATAAAATATATATATAGAGAGAGAGTCACAATCAGCCCGATTGCCGACAGCTGAGGCCAATCAGGGCTCTTCTCTGCACCTGTTCCGTGAGCCACTCCTCCACAGCTGAGCCTAATCACGCCCCAACCACCCAACTTGTAAAACATAAAAAAATACATCATATAGAGAGAGAGTCACAATCAGCCCGATGGCCTACAGCTGAGGCCAATCAGGCCTCCTCTCTGCACCTGTTCCCTGAGCCACTCCTCCACAGCTGAGCCTAATCACGCCCCAGCCACCACACCTTGAAATGTATCTTTATTCTATTCATTCATGAACCGTAGCTGTTTGGGGACGTTGGATAACATTTGAATGGCATCATTCATTCCATCCAACATGTTTCAAAGCCCATCGTAGTATAACTTCAGAATAATGTTCACAAACAGTCATTTTAACCTCCATCGATAACCTTCCACATTTAGTTTGATGACAGCAGCGTTTGTTTTGGAGGACCAGCTCTGGAGGCTCTGGCCGACCGTCAGACACAGGAAAGGTCAACTGGAACGTTGCCAAAACAATATACAGGCATACGGGCTTTAACAGGGGAGGGAAGCATCCTCACTAAATATTGTCCCCGCCTGTGCTGCCGTGATAGATGGCGGCAGCTGAAGGTGCAGTAGTTTCAGCCCCTCAGCGCTGCTCCTCTCCCTATCTGCTTCAGCCAGTCTTCTGCTGCAGCCAATGGAGAGTAATGACCGGCCCTCCCTGGTAACGTGAACCATCACCAGAAAGCACCGAGCCAACCGGTCCACTGCTGCAATCAGACACATGTAATATGTAATACTTATACTTATGTAATATCCTCAAACCATCGGCAGTATGGAGTAGATTGTATCTGACTGCACCTGAGAAGAGTGAACAGTTAAATAATGGCATTTAGTGCTTTTACTTAGGAAATACAACCATGCAAAAGTACTGCATGCAAAAGGTTTACATTTTTTATTATGTTAGGATTACATTAAAAACATTAAAATGTATCGTTGACATTATTATAAATCTAAGATGGCATTGCAATCAATAGTCTTCAATAATATCTTCTAATACTGCATACGTATCCCTGTAAATACAATCACACTTTTAGTATAGTTTTAAAGCAAAATTATAATATTTCTGACTTTAACTAATTAATTCTTGATCTCGATGACCTCGTTGGGCATTTCTCCCAAAACATTGTCAGATGCAAACTCCCTTCTTTCTACTGGACATGCATCGCTGTTCATTATGCCCAGAATGTTCCCTTTCATTAAAACCATCATTTCTATTTAATCTAGGCAGAGAAAAAAGGTGAAGTTTCTAGGTTTTAATGAATAAAAAAATCCACAATTGAAAGACACATATTTTTGCCCACGCTTTCCTGCAATTATTGGATAATAAAAGTCTTTTGTGATCAAATGAAGGGATTATATGCATAGAAAGACACGCAAAGGGTTTTAATTTGAAATATATGTTATACATTTCATAGCGTGATTCAATTTGTAATTGTTTTTGATATAAGACATTGTTCCTATAACATCTATAACATCTATTTTAGTCACTTGTTGATGGACCTCGTGGCAGAGGGAGATCTTCTGAGGAAGGCCGAATATGACAATTACTGTTAGTATTATGGATGGAGGTTATTTCTAAAACAATGTTAACGTGTGTGTGTGTGTGTGTGTGTGTGTGTGTCTGTCTGTACAGAGATGGAGTTTAAAAAAAGAGCTTGCTCAAACTCCAAACACTCCAGAACCTTTCCTGCCTCTCCTCGTTAAAACTGAAGCACAAAGATGCAGAAAAACTATGAATAAAACATTCAATAAAGTTTCAAATATAGTTTCAAATTCAATTCAGTTTATTTCTATATTTCTATATTCTTAACCCCGGTTCTAACTTTGCAATGGAAAGTGGAATACATGGCTTTGAGTATCAATAGGAAAGGAAGTCATATTTGATTCTATTTATTCCACAATAACCAGAGTTTGGTGCTCTGGCTTTACTTCCTGGTCTTAAGGAGCCTTCACGGGCAAAAAGAAGACAACTTCCTGCTGACCTTTCCCTCCACTCAGATTGCAGATCAGTTTTTGCAGAGCCTGGTTAAAAATACAAGTACCATTTTAAAAGTGTATCTGAATAAAGGTGTTTCCTTATGAATTTAGTATATATCACTTTTAGTAATACTGCTATATTTTGAGTGGATTTCATCCACACATTTAGTTCCTGGCTTTTATTTTATTAGGATGAGACAAGAAGATGATGTTCTTCAGTATTTTCTGCCTTCAAGGTGAGTTAATTCATGCAAACACACACACACACACACACACACACACACACACACAAACACACACACACACACTATATCTTGTACTTTCACCTGTCTCCCATTTGCTTGATGTATTTTCATGCGTTTGAAGGCAACAGCCTTCCACAAACTAGCACTAAGTATAACTACTCTCTCCCTCTCTCTCTCTCTCTCTCTCCCTCTTCATCTCCTTCTCTTCCTGCATTTCCCTTTTTATGGTTTTTATGTATGAATGACGGTGAAACTGTCACCATTATTTCTGACAGCATGTCCTGAGCAAGCGCATACGTTTAAAAGTCCAGACCTAGAGATGCTGCTAGAGGCTGAGAGGCTGCTGGGGGACGTCAGGATACACTGAGCTCCTCTCTCCTCTCCTCTCTCCTTATGGACGCTTAGGATACACTGAGCTCCTCTCTCCTCTCCTCTCTCCTTATGGATGTTTAGGATACACTGAGCTCCTCTCTCCTCTCCTCTCTCCTTATGGACGCTTAGGATACACTGAGCTCCTCTCTCCTCTCCTCTCTCCTTATGGACGTTTAGGATACACTGAGCTCCTCTCTCCTCTCTCCTTATGGACGTTTAGGATACACTGAGCACCTCTCTCCTCTCCTCTCTCCTTATGGATGAATTCTCATCTCTCCATCACACATTATTAACTCTGCTTTCTCCCTGGAGTCTCTGACTCCACGTCTTACATTGGACATGTAATCAAAACAAAATGACTGTCTTTTAAAACCTAAAATCATTCAATTGATGAAACTGAACTGATTATTTGACCATTGAGGACATTACACAACAGCAGATGCCAGTCTGACATTTGCGAAAAAGAAAAAAAAGTTGCATCTGCATGCAGAGCAGGATCCTAATTCATACTAATGGATTGCAAAATATTCCACGGAGCTGGAAAATGTTTATCTGGGGGCAGAACAATGCTCTGAGAAACGAGCGAGGGCTGGAGCCACGCCTCCCGGTCGTAAACATGGCCTTTGTCTCGACAGTCTTGTATTAATCCCAGAGCTGTATACAATGTCTACCTTCCATTGACATTTGCATTTGGCTGCAAATATTCTCCAGAGTAAGTTTCCTTCTTCTGGCTTATATTGGCATGATGATAATGAGAGAATTGTCAAAGTGCCATTACTCATGATGTCCAATTAAGTTCTGGCTTATAGACGAGAGAGGGCTTTACCACAAGCCAGAGCCTCTACCGGCATGATTATAGATGACTCATGCCATTTTAAACCAACCATAAACTACAAAGAGTTACTAATGTGTGATGGAGAGATGAACATTCATCTACACGTCGAGAGAGAAGAGGAGAGAGGTGCTCAGTGTATGCTAAAACCTCCCCTAGCAGCCTATCAGCCTATCAGCATCTCTGGGGGCGGGACCTTAGGTATGCTCATTGTTTACGCAACGCAATACATATCTACGGTATGTATTGTATTGCATATCTATTTTCACGTGCTGACATTGACCAGTTGAATATGGGATATGGCTATTTCATTTAGTAAATGCCTGTAATGGGATTGGAAGTGGAATGGAAACCATACAAAGATTATTTATTTTTATGGGTTGCTTTAACTATGTTTTAATCGGTTTTATTTATTTTTACTATCTGTGTGGCACTCTGAGATTCTTTGAAGGAAGAGTGCGATAAAAATGAAATGCATCATTATTATTATTATTTATTAATTCAACTGTCAACTGCACAAGTTACAAAATTACATATTTCCTTCCATTAAATTCTGCCAAATACAGCAACCTGTTGGAGAACATGTCAGGCTGGCTGAACAGGTGAAGAATACCTTTCTTAAAACAGGCTTTAGTTTCATTACATTTATCCAAAGCGACTAACAGTCACACACCATGGGCGTAGATAAGAGGGGCTATAAACTATCTGGTGTCCTCTTGACCTTTGATGAGAGAGCCGAACAGGACCAAGCTGGAGAGAGACCTTCATCCACACATTGGAAACCTTGAGCTGTGGACAAGTGAAGAGATGGAATGAGCTGATCACATGTCTGGGTACAGATTCCAGTCAGCAGGCATTGAGGATTAGGTCTGTAGATGTCTGAGAACCCTCCCTCGGTCTCAAAACAATTTGGGAGAGATTAAACAAAGCATCTGGATCTCCAGACGTAATGGAGAGAGCTCTGTTTAGTAAAGTAGAGAACTTCTCCAAGATCCAAAACAGAGACAGTAAAAAACTTTAAGAGCTGGCAGACTTACTGATGTAGTTAGATGTTGCCAATTACACATATCATCATCAATCATCTGTGTGACTGGACACATTCTGGAACTGGTGCAGCTGGTTGACCAGTGAGGTCGACTGGTTTCAATTAGAGATCAATGTCTCGCATTCCTATATTATGACCATCTCCACAAATGCTCTTGTGTTTCGTATGCCCAACATCTCTCCCTGAAATGTAAGTAACTAAACTCAAATAGGACACAGGAGATGGCGGTACAATTCTAACTTGGGCTAATACTGACAATGAATATTGAGATTTGAGTCACTAAGTGTGAATCTGTGCACTGATCCAGACTTATCCTCCTCTCAGCTTGACTTGTTATCACTTTGGGGTTCCTCTGACCGTCAGAATCAGGTCACGTTTCTAATTCATGACCAAATGCCGACAAAACGGAATCCACGGTTTAAATGATCTGTGTCGTGTCATTTTCGCCAATCTTTATTTTTTATATATTTTGTAATCCATCCAAATTGCCAGCCAAGCAGTTGACAGCTGACAGGCAGATGATAACAGACATAAGGGGAAACATGGTCCCTTCAACAAAGAGGACCAGAGAGGTGAGGGCAGAAGATGAGTCCTGTGGAGTGTGTGTGTGGGCTCAGATGGGATGGGAGTGTGTGAGTGTGTGAGTGTGTGAGACGGTATAAACACAGTGTTTAGCATCATTAAGCTGCGTTTATGAGATCCCACATACTTAACCTTGTGAGATGCAAACTACTGAATGCTCTTTAAATAGCGTGACCTTGGGTGAGCAGCTAAATAAATGGCTCTTTCTTTTGTTTCCACGGCAACCATCCACTGTAGATGTTTTCTTTATGTACAGCTCTTAGCTGTGGTACTCCTAATTATTGCTTTGTAATAAAAACTGTCAGGACAGAAGGAGGCTGCTGCTGGACTGTAAACCAGGCCTGAACTATGAAGGTCTAATACCAAATATGGAGGAGAAGAATGACTCTAATTATAGGTTTATTCTCTCAGTAAATATTGTAAACATGGGTTTATTTCTCAAGTTTCAAGTCTTCTTCAATACAGCATGATGTTCATTTAATAGAGTATACTCCATTAGAGTCAAATAACTCTTACTTTCTCAGTAAGTTGTTAGTTGATGTAAGTAAGTGTCTCTAGAGTCTCTACCTGGGACACCTTGAGGTCAGATTCGGGATACTGGTCTGACGTTTGGCTTAATTGTCCATATCGGGTCTCTCTCGTGGTTGCGGTGGGTTTTGTAAACGCTCTCTCATCCAGTGAGCCGATCAAAGTAATGAGTGTTACAAATCATCTTTGGAAAAAATGCTGGTCTCCCTAAACCGTTGTCCTGGGGGTCCGTCATTAACTGCAAAGACGATTCAGAACGGAGGCAACACACACAGCATAATAGGCACATTAATGGTGCTAAACTTCTATTACTTTGGATTTATTGCCATCTATGTCAGCCCTGATATTGCCATGGGGTGGTGGGCTTGAACTATTAGCTAAATAAACATCACATAATGGAGTAATTGTTCTATTTTTGGCCCAATTCAGAGTATTGAAGACACCTTTTCTTTTGTTGGTTTTGCCTGATTTGCTCGGAGCGGCCCATATTATGACGGCATGGGTTCAAAAATCATTATGTGAACTCTACCCAAGTTATAACAACATAAGGGTTACATATTGTTCCTCTTGTTGGGTGGCAGCAGTTTAGATGAATCATCCTCAACATGTGTGGTGTGGCTTCAGAGGGATGAATCAGAATCAGAATCAGAATGTGGTTTATTTGCCAAGTAAGTTTACACCTACCTGGAATTTTTTCTGGTATGTATGGTGCATATAGAACATAAAAACACAAAAGGTACTGCACACTCACAGACAGTAAGTACTACAAAATACAAAATACAGTCACATTATGTACAAACAAACAAAAAATAGACAAAAAATAGGGCATGAGTGCAAAGGCAAATGTGCAAAGTGCATGTGCAATAATAATAATAATAATCAGTATAGAGTGTGGTGAGTGATTAGCCTAACACCGGCGTGAGGTGTGAAGACAGTTGGGGAACAATTACACACAAAATGGGAGGATGTTTGTTCTTTTCTTGGCTACGATTGTGCGATCATAGAAAAATCTACAGATTTAAAGGCATCAAATGTTCCCCTGTAAATGGAAAGAAAAGGCTCTGAGTTCTATTTGATTGGCCTTGATGGAGTTATCTAGTTATAATTATTATTACAGGCCTTTTCCTTTGCTCAGCTGTAACTCAAACAATACGTCGTGCCCGTCGTGCCCGTTAGCGTCCGTGTGCTCATTAATCAGCCGTCTTTATTCGTCTGTGCCGACACACAATAAAGCCGCTCATGTTTCTTCTGAGGTTGTGACGTTGAGGCATGGTGTCGTTACGCCTATTCCAGGAGGGCTTCTACAGTTTTGTGTGTGATGTCATTAAATAAAACTATTGTTTCTCCCATGGACATGTTATTTATCACTCTAACATGCTACATATGTGTGCACTTTCCGGTTTGTATATTTTCTCCCTCTTCCAATTACAATCCAAGAGCCCATCATCTGTCCGATCCGGAGTTTCTCTGTCTTGTTTGTGTCTTATTTTGAAGGCCCTGTCTCTTGTGTCCTCGGTTTACCTGCATGTCCTGTCCCTGTGATTGTCTCACCTGTCCCTGATTGGTTCCTCCTGTGTGATGCTAGCCCCGCCCTCATTGTGTCCCCCTGTGTCTCGTTCCCCAGTGTCCAATCACCTCCGCCTTCCTGTGCATTTAAACCCTGTTTGTCGCATTCCACAGTTTAGCTGTGAGTCCTACGGTTTAGTTTGTGTGAAACCAGTTTTTTTAGTTGTTAAAGATTATTACCTGCAAACATTTAGGTTTACTTGAAGCAAATGAAAGGGAAGTTAGAAAACCGTCGAGTGAATTCGAAATACAATAAATAACTATCAACATCTCTCTATTATTTGCATTAATATATATTATATGTTTCTCCATTGAATGGTTTAATTGACACTGAACTAGTTCATCTTTATCTCAGTGATGGAGTCCAAATGACCTTAAAATAAAATTAATTAAAATGACCATGACCCTGAAATTTATTAAATTGAAAAGGATTATCCGGGGCTAAAAAAGGAAATTGCCTTGGGGCTCCGCCCCCTTTTCTTTGAATCCTACAAACGCCCCTGCGTGGGGGAAACGGTGACTGACTGCTGACCTTGGAACGAATGTTTCACCGCTATCGGCCGAGAGATCTGTAGCTAACTTCTGCAGCTGATGGAAACTCTTTACCGTCGGCTCTCTGCGGTTAATTAGATTAAGATTCACCGCGCTGCCCCCCCCCCCCCCCCCTCCGCTCTGCCCAGGCCGACCAGAGACCGCCGCTGAAAACAAGCCATCGGAAGATCAATACAGCCTTGGACGGTAAACACGGACCGTTCATTAAAAATGCAAAGACGTGTCTTGATGAAGTCGTCTGAGAACAAATGCCTTTATAGATTTCTGAGGTGGGGGGAGGGGGGGTTCATAACCGGTATCCTCCTCCAGGATTGTAACAGGTGGTGTGGGTTTGAACAAGGTTTGGATGCATTAAGACAGAAAAAACACGGACGACTCTCAGACTGTGGATCACAGTAAGCCCGCCTGAAGCGTCCGCTGCTTTACGGTCTGCTCGACTCTCAATGACCGTGATGAACTGAATGAACATCACGCTGTGTTGAAGAAGACTTGAAACTAGAGATTGAGACGTACACTTGTGTAACAATGTCTACTGAGGGAATACATCAAGAAGGAAGAAGAGTCATTTTCTGTTTCTGTTCTTTACGATCAGACGTGGCCCCCTGCTGGCCAAGAAAGAGAATGCAAGTTCAAGGCACTTCCACCTTGGCTTCCAGGCCCGGTGGTCGCCATCTGGTCAAAAGGCAAACTATAATCTTTAGTGTCCAAGAATATGGACATTTTTTCCTATGGCTTAAAAAGTTGATTAAAAAAAGGAAATAACAATACATACGATACACAACATGCACAAGTATAGACAATAAGGGACATTGTACAACTTCATAAGGTATAATAATATCAGATGTTGTTTTTCAGTTTATTTCTGCCCCCAGTGGGCAAAAACAGAATGCAGCTTAAAGACATTTACACAACAGTAGATACATAAGTTATACTGTATTACCCTTGTTTTCAGAAGGAATTTTAAATAAAATAGTGTCCAGACTATTACACATGATCACAGCTTTCCTCTTTAATAGTCTTATAGTTAGGGTGAGTCAGGTTCACCTGGTCCAGACTTAGAGATCTCTCTTCTTCTCTCTCTAGATATGGATGAATTTACATCTCTCCATCACACATTACTAACTCTGCTTCTGATCCGATGTGATGTCAAAGGTCAGGGATGTTTTATTTGTACAGATTTTAAAGCCCTTTGATGCACATTTTTGATATTGGGCTGTATAAAATAAACTGAATTGTAAGGTATAGGAAATGATCCTTTGTGCGTGTGTTGTGAAGCTGCAGGGAGCCGATCAAGCCTTATTATTTTTTGCCATACTTTTATGGCTGCCATTATTAAAAAAACATCTGCTGGAAGGAGCTCTGGAAATAAAGCCTTTATGGACTTTAGATGAAAGCTCCAAACTGCTTCAGCATCGCGCATGTCACATCAAACAAACATATCTCTACCTCTCTTTCTCATTAACGCATGTAATAGACAGGTATTACAATATTTGAAAGAAACAGGATTAAGCAATATAATTTAAAGCACTGACATTTTGAATTTCCCTTTTGTTTTGTGGTTATTTTGTTGGGTTTGGTTTTGTTTGTTTTGTTTTGTAAGGGGATAGGGTTCTCTGGTCCACACTCCACTACAGTAGTTGGCGGAAATGCACCGGTCACTGGATGCCATCCGCCAAAAAATGTAAAAAGAAGAAGAAGAACGAAGACGACCGGAAATTGACAGGGCTCCTGTCTTAGTTTAGTTTATTTTAATTTAATTTTCATTTCGTTTCTTTTCTTTTTGAGGGGATACAGTGCTAGATATGTCTAGTTCGCACAGAAAGGCAGTAGGTGGCGGTAATGCACCAGTTTGGATGCCAGCCGCCTAAAAACAAAAAGAAGAAGAAGAAGAAGCCGACCGGAAGTAGACAGAACCGGAACTCGGCCGACGCAGTGCGAGGCGCAGTGACTCTTCGTATTCGGGACTAAACCACGCGTGTCCTCCTCCCGACTCGTGAACCCGTCCGAGTGGACGCGTTGTTGTAGTTTCCGTCCGGACTGTCTCCCGGGGTCATGACGTCAGCGTGATGGCAGGAAGTAGACGGAGCCGAGCGGGTGTGGAGGAAACGGTTGTCCGTGAGTTCGCGGACATGTGTAACGTCCCAGAGCTGATATGTTTAGTGAACCGGCGACTGGCTGCGGCTGCTGGAGGGACATGTGGGCTGTTTGAAAACACGGCGGCAGAGCGCGAGGAGGAGCAGCGCGAGGAGCAGCGCGAGGAGGAGGAGCGCGAGGAGCAGCGCGAGCGCCAACGGAAACGACTGGACGCCATGTTCAACCCGGAAGTCCGGTTACAACGCGCAGGTTGGTCACATTACATTACGTGTCATTTAGCAGACTTACAATAAGTGAATCAACCTAGAGTACAAACTAAGAACAACAAGAATACAGAAAGTAACATTTCCTCAACATAGTCTAACTACAAAAGTACTGAGTGCTGAGCGATAGTGAGCTTTTACGGTTATAGACTATAACCGTAAAAGCTCACTATCGCTCACTAGGGCTCCAGACTGCGACCAAATGGTCGCATTCTGCGCCTAAAATTAGACACAGTGCGAGTAAATTTTTCATCAACTCGCGCATGCAGTTTTTTTTTTTTTTATTAAATATTTTTGTTGCTGACAAGCTTGTTCTATACTTCAGACCACTATAGTTAGCGGTAATGCCCGGCCCCGAATGACTGGTTTGCTAACCGACATTAACTCCAGAAGAAGAAGACTGGCCTGTGTGTGAGAGCGGGGGGGGGGGGGGACCACGGCTATAGGCTGATGTGTGGGAAAAGGCGGGTCTTGGGGGGGGGGGGGGGCACGGCTATAGGCTCATGTGTGAAAAGAGGCGGGTCTTGGGGGTTATCTCGTGAATCCAAAGATTCTCCATAGCGTGTCTCTGTAAACAATGGACCATGGCGAAGCGGACTGTCAGCTCGTACTTTCTTCCTCAACCTCATGATAGAGAAGACAAATCCCCAGAATGAGTCCCACTCAGATTATGAGGAAACGGTCGCGGCGAAAAAAGGCAGTAAATGCAGCTTTCGCGATGAGTGGCTGCTGAGTTCACCTGGCTCAGGTGTTTCAGGGAGAGCAGCTCAATGAACCGTACAGTCTGCTGTCGATCCCACAACATGAACACGACATGTGCTGATAAGACTGGCACTACACAAATACAAAACGACACGCTGATCAGACACAACGCCGGGCTGAAACATGAAGTGTTCCGCGACCTGTGCGATGAGATGCAGCTCCGAGCCTCCAGGGCTCTCAGACTCACGCATTGAGCGTGAGACTCACGCATTTCGGTCTTAACTCCCGCACTCCCACCACACATCGTATTTATCACGCTGGAAAAAACTCTCGGCTATTTAATGTTTTAATGTGCCGCAGCGCCAACGTGATCCGTGCTGATGTTCACGGTAAACACATTCCATCGGGAGCGCGGAGGGGTTTGATAAAGTTAGCGGAAAGAACCACGTGAAACATCCGTTTTTCAAAATAAGATGTCGACAAATCATACACTAACATATACAAGTTAACAATTAACTTATTTTGTATCTTTATAGATCGTTTTTGAGATTTAGCTTAAATTATGCTACCATTAAAAAAAATTTACTGTACAAAGGAAGACTTTATAAAAAGAAGTCAGACTTTTGTATGTTAAAAAAAGTTCTGTAAATGGATTTCCCCAAGAGTTCCAGAAAATGAATGATTCAGACGTGTTCCATACATATCTGAAATCCCCTACAATAGCAATCAATCAATTTTAATGTATCAATTAGTCCTACATTTTTAAAGACATCTGTAATTTCTTTAATGTTTGAGGTGCTTTATGTATGTATTTCCTCATAGTCCTAGGCAATAATGCGACACAATAAATAGAATGCTTCCGTCTACACTGCGATCGGTGATAGGTATTTTCGGATCGGCAGATACTGATTTCATTGATCGGTGATCAGCACCAAAAAACCTGATCGGTGCATCTCTACTTATCAGCCAATCAAAAAAAGAGCTGGGCTCCACTAGCCAATCAGAATAAACCTGTCTCTGTTGCACGCGGCTGATATCCTAAAGTTTCGTACTGCGTGGGGGGGGATGGATATCGATTTATAGTGTGCGCCCCTACATTTTCTGCTTGCGCCCCTAACATTTTAAGTTAGGGGCCACTGTGCCCCCGGTAGCCTGTGAAGAGAGCGGAGGAGTGGAGTGGTGTGGGTGAATTTCGGGAGGCTGTTGAAAGTGGTAGTCAGGTCGTGGGTGGGAGAGCCTTTCCCAGGAAGGAACAGGAGCTCGGTCTTGTCAGGGTTGATTTTCAGGTGGTGCTCAGACATCCACTGAGAGATGTCGGTCAGACAGGCAGAGATTTGTGGCGCCGCCTGTGTTTTGGATGGTGGAAACGAGAAGATCAGTTGAGTGTCATCGGCATAGCTATGGTAGGAGAAGAAATGTGAAGGAATGACAGAGCCGAGAGAATTAGTGTACAGAGAGAAGAGGAAGGGACCCAGGACGGAGCCTTGAGGAACCCCACAGTGAGACGAAGAGGAGGGGACCCAGGACGGAGCCTTGAGGAACCCCACAGTGAGTGGAAGTGGAGGGGACCCAGGACGGAGCCTTGAGGAACCCCAGTAGTGAGAGGAAGAGGAGGGGACCCAGGACGAAGCCTTGAGGAACCCCAGTAGTGAGAGGAAGAGGAAGAGGAGGGGACCCAGGACGGAGCCTTGAGGAACCCCAGTAGTGATAGGAAAAGGATCAGATACAGATCCTCCCCAAGTTACCCGGTAAGTGCGGTCGGTGAGGTAGGAAGAGAAAAGGGTGAGTGCAGTGCCTGAGATCCCAGGTCCTGAAGAGAGGAGAGAAGGATCTGGTGGTTCACGGTGTTGAATGCTGCAGAAAGGTCTAGAAGGATAAGGACAGAGGAGAGAGAGGCTGCTCTAGCAGAGTGAAGGATAAGGACAGAGGAGAGAGGCTGCTCTAGCAGAGTGAAGGATAAGGACAGAGGGGAGAGAGGCTGCTCTAGCAGAGTGAAGAATAAGGACAGAGGAGAGAGAGGCTGCTCTAGCAGAGTGAAGGATAAGGAGAGAGGCTGCTCTAGCAGAGTGAAGGATAAGGACAGAGGAGAGAGAGGCTGCTCTAGCAGAGTGAAGGATAAGGACAGAGGAGAGAGGCTGCTCTAGCAGTGTGAAGCTGCTGAGAGACAGCAAGGATGGCAGTCTCTGTTGAGTGGCCGGCCTTGAATCCAGACTGGTGGGGGTCAAGAAGGTCGTTGCTGTGGAGATAGGACACTTGGTTAAAGGTAGCTCGCTCCAGAGTTTTGACTTATTGATTCAGGTTGTTCAGGTCCTCCCTAAAACACCTGTCCTCACTCATTGATAAACCTCTTGAATATTACAGTTCAATATGAGATTTTTAAGATGTATACATGTATTGTATTATTCTACACAGACCTCAAGCAGCTGTTGGTGACTAAACCAGAGGTTCCCTCTGAGCAGCATGGCTGGAGCACCAGTGTGGACCAGGAAGACCCAGAGCCCCCACACATTCAAGAAGACCAGGAAGACCCAGAGCCCCCACACATTCAAGAAGACCCAGGGCCCCCACACATTAAAGAGGAACTGGAGGACCATGAGGACCCAGGGCCCCCATACATTAAAGAGGAACTGGAGGACCCGGAGCCCCCACACATTAAAGAGGAACTGGAGGACCAGGAGGACCCAGAGCCCCCACACATTAAAGAGGAACTAGAGGACCAGGAGGACCCAGAGCCCCCACACATTAAAGAGGAACAGGAGGACCCAGATCCCCCACACATTAAAGAGGAACAGGAGGAACTCGGGATCAGTCAGGAAGGAGTGTCGCTTAAAGCGCTGGAGGAGGCTGGTATCAACTTCCCATTTGCTCAGTTCTCAAAGTCCATTAAGGCTGACAACAGAGAGGCAGAACATTTGAAAACAGAAAGAGATGGAGAGGAAGACGGATCCAGATCAGATCCAGATAGTCCTTTACAACCGACTGCTGATGAGACTTCACAGTCCTCTGAATGTGAGACTGATATCAGTGATAATTGGAAGGAGACTTGGGAACCTCCGTCTCATTTAAACCCATTGCAAAACAATGAAGTACTTGAATGTTACGTGGACTGTAATACTGGGGAAACATCATATAGTTGTTCAGTTTGTGGTAAAACATTCAGACGAGCGCACAATCTGAAACGACACTCAACTGTCCACACTGGAGAGAAACTATTCAGTTGTTCAGTTTGTGGTAAAACATTTAGACTAGCACACACTCTGAAAGAACACTCAGCTGTCCACACAGAGAAACTCTTCAGTTGTTCAGTTTGTGGTAAAACATTCAGACGAGCACAAACTCTGAAAGAACACTCAACTCTCCACACTGGAGAGAAACTCTTCAGTTGTTCAGTTTGTGGTAAAACATTCAAACGAGCAAGCATTCTAAAACTACACTCAACTGTCCACACTGGAGAGAAACTGTTCAGTTGTTCAGTTTGTGGTAAAACATTTAGACTAGCACAAACTCTGAAAGAACACTCAACTGTCCACACTGGAGAGAAACTATTCAGTTGTTCAGTTTGTGGTAAAACATTCAGACGAGCGTACCATCTGAAACTACACTCAAATGTCCACACTGAAGAGAAACTGTTCAGTTGTTCAGTTTGTGGTAAAACATTCAGACGAGCTCAAACTCTGAAACTACACTTGACTGTCCACACTGGAGAGAAACAATTCAGTTGTTCAGTTTGTGGTAAAACATTCAGAGTAGCGTGCAATCTGAAACGCCACTTGGCTGTCCACACTGGAAAAACAAATTAGTGGTTAATTTTTCTTTAAAAAATTCTCTCTTCTCTGTGATTTAAGAAAATCACTATTGCATTGATAAGATCATCAGAAATAAATGAGACCTGGTTAAATACTTAATTATGAACATGTTGGTATTGGTTGCATGCTGCTTGGATAAAAATTGACTGCGCTTTGGTAGAAAGATGTTGACCTTTTCTTGACCGTGACCTTTGACCCGATCAATTTCAAAATCAAATCAAATGGTCCCCGGATAATAACCAATCATCCCACCAAATGTCATGCGATTTGGTTTAATACTTTTTGACTTATGCAAATAACACACACACACACACACACAAATAAATACACAGAAATCAAAACATCTTTTCAAACTTTCAAATGATAAATTGTTTTTATGGAATAAAAAATTAATGGGATCCAATGGTGGAAATCTTTAAATCCGCTTACACTTTTTAAACTTTAAAAGCTTACAATATCGGCATACATTCAGCTAAAGAAACAATCCCACCTTTAAAATGTTGACGAAATTGTTAGCTATAACTTTATTGTTCAGCTTTTTATGATAGCTCTTATAGTTATTTAATTGTCCCCGTTTTAGTTTGATGTTTTTCCGCTACTGAAGTTTTCAATGGGTGTGTGTGGGGAATCTAGAGCTGTGCCACATACTGTGAGTTTATCTTTATGATACATCTTTAGGTCGTTTTAATCACATCCAAGAAAAGAGAAAACATTCCTCTTTTATGAGCTGCTCTAACTCTCTGTGAAATAAAGTTGAATTGAATAGATAAAGGAACATGTCAGAAAAGCCGCTCATGTTTCTTCCGAGTTCGTGACGTTGAGGCATGGCGTCGTTACGCCTATTCTACGGGGGCTTCTACAGTTTTTTGTGTGATGTCATTAAATAAAACTCTTGTTCCTCCAATGGACATGTTACCTGTTTACATCTGTTTACCTGCATGTCCTGTCCCTGTGATTGTCTCACCTGTCCCTGATTGGTTCCTCCTGTGTGATGCTAGCCCCGCCCTCATTGTGTCCCCCTGTGTCTCGTTCCCCAGTGTCCAATCACCTCCGCCTTCCTGTGCATTTAAACCCTGTTTGTCGCATTCCACAGTTTAGCTGTGAGTCCTACGGTTTAGTTTGTGTGAAACCTGTTTTTTTAGTCGTTAAAGATTATTACCTGCAAACATTTAGGTTTACTTGAAGCAAATGAAAGGGAAGTTAGAAAACCGTCGAGTGAATTCGAAATACAATAAATAACTATCAACATCTCTCTATTCTTTGAATTAATATATATTATATGTTTCTCCATTGAATGGTTTAATTGACACTGAACTAGTTCATCTTTATCTCAGTGATGGAGTCCAAATGACCTTAAAATAAAATTAATTAAAATGACCATGACCCTGAAATTCTGTCTAACAAGGATTATCCGGGGCTAAAAAAAGAAATTGCGTCGCGGACTATCACTCGCCTTGGGGCTCCGCCCCCTTTTCTTTGAATCCTACAAACGCCCCTGCGTGGGGGAAACGGTGACTGACTGCTGACCTTGGAACGAATGCTTCACCGCTATCGGCCGAGAGCTAACTTCTGCAGCTGATGGAAACTTTTTATCGTCGGCTCTCTGCGTTTAATTAGATTAAGATTCACCGCGCCCTGAAAGGTGGTCGTATCTGAGATGTTCCAGGGACCGTGAATACATTTTGAGTAAAACATTTTCATGCAAGATAAGCTGGAAACAAATCCAAAAGGATAAGCAGAATCATGAAATTCCCGAAAATGTTGCGTGCGTGTGTTGTGAAGCTGCAGGGAGCCGATCGAGCCTTATTTGTTGCCTTACTTTTATGGCTGCCATTATTAAAGAAACATCTGCTGGAAGGAGCTCTGGAGATAAAGCTTTTATGAATTTTAGATAAAATATACAAACTGCTTCAGCATCGCGCATGTCACATCAAACAGCCATATCTCTACCTCTTTAACGCATGTGATAGACAGGTATTACAATATTTGAAAGAAACAGGATTAAGCAATAGAATTTAAAGCACTGACATTTGAATCTCCCTTTTGTTTTTCTTATTGATTTAGTTTTGTGGTTATTTTGTGGTTATTTTGTCGGAAATTGACAGGGCTCCCTTCTTAGTTTAGTTTATTTTAATTTTATTTTAATTTTATTTTAATTTCGTTTATTTTCTTTTTGAGGGCATACAGTGCTAGATATGTCTAGTTCGCACAGAAAGGCAGTAGGTGGCGGTAATGCACCAGTTTGGATGCCAGCCGCCTAAAAACAAAAAGAAGAAGAAGAAGAAGCCGACCGGAAGTAGACAGAACCGGAACTCGGCCGACGCAGTGCGAGGCGCAGTGACTCTTCGTATTCGGGACTAAACCACGCGTGTCCTCCTCCCGACTCGTGAACCCGTCCGAGTGGACGCGTTGTTGTAGTTTCCGTCCGGACTGTCTCCCGGGGTCATGACGTCATGACGTCAGCGTGATGGCAGGAAGTAGACGGAGCCGAGCGGGTGTGGAGGAAGCGGTTGTCCGTGAGTTCGCGGACATGTGTAACGTCCCAGAGCTGATATGTTTAGTGAACCGGCGACTGGCTGCGGCTGCTGGAGGGACATGTGGGCTGTTTGAAAACACGGCGGCAGAGCGCGAGGAGGAGCAGCGCGCGAGGAGGAGCAGCGCGAGGAGGAGCGCGAGGAGCAGCGCGAGCGCCAACGGAAACGACTGGACGCCATGTTCAACCCGGAAGTCCGGTTACAACGCGCAGGTTGGTCACATTACATTACGTGTCATTTAGCAGACTTACAATAAGTGAATCAACCTAGAGTACAAACTAAGAACAACAAGAATACAGAAAGTAACATTTCCTCAACATAGTTGAACTACAAAAGTACTGAGTGCTGAGCGATTAAACATCTCTCTTGTTCTGCCTGTTTTGTGATATTCATGCCTAAAGGGTGCCTAATATTTTTAGACTGAAATAATATCGGCATTATAATTAAGCAATAAGGGACTCGATGCGTTACTTTGACGTCAATAAAGTACGTGTTCAAGGGTGTTGTTAGGCCCTCCGCTGCGCGTCGGGCCGGCAACCCTTGAATAGTACTTTATTGACGTCAAAGTAATGCCTCGAGTCCCTTATTGCTTTTATAATACGGTCACCAGCGACATTATAAATAGTAAGTAAATAGTAAGCTGCCTTTCAGCACAAAATAGTTGTTGCCAACCAAAGTTATACATCGCATTTCAGTAGCCGAGAGAAAATAGTCCCCTCCGTGTGAAAGTAGTCCCCTCCGTGTGGCTAACGGACAAACGGCATAGTTTACATTCGTTAGCCTAGCTAAAGGAGGGGAGATAGTTAGCTAGTTCTCGCAACATCTCATTAATTCAAATTGCTCATTTGATGAAAGTTGTCTTTTAAAATAACAACAATGACAATGGGAAACTTTCAATAAAATAATATTTATTAAATGTTTCGTAGGCACTGGGTCTATGTTAGCTATACATGCTGTTTACTAAACTATAGTTACGAGTGACTTGGGACTCGATAGACTAACACTCGGCTGTTGTTAAGGCTGACTTATCAGGGCTCTCACGTCTCACGCATTGAGCGTGAGACTCACGCATTGAGGTCTTAAGTCACGTACTCGCGCCACACATCGTATTTCTCACGCTGAAAAAACTCTGGTCTATTTAATGTTTTAATGTGCCGCAGCGCCAACATGAGCCGCGCTCTGTGTGGAGGAGTCCAGCTCAGACCCCCGTCTCAACGCTCGCCGTGGGTCACTTTCCTGTCGCTGGTCATGTAATGTCACGCTTGCCTGTCTTTAACTTATGTTGATTTCGGATATCTCTATTAATCATCCGTGGAAAACGTTTCTCATGTCCTCTTCGTCTCTGATAACATCGCCTCCTCTTCTCTCTTTGCGGGTGGCGATCGGTGTTGAAATGCCGTCTCCAGCTGGATATTAAGGATTTCACTCCAACGCTGTCTTTCATTGAGATGTGGTGCCCAGTAGCTTTGAAGGGAGCCGCAGGATTTATTTGAAATGACAACTAACGGTCGCGCAAAAGCTAACCTTAGTTTTAGTGCGCATTGATATGAAACGCGCCTCTTTACTGTACATTATGGGCAGAATATAAAACACCCCGTGACTCACTCTCAACCAATCAGAATGCTTGATTTCATCAACCTGTATTATAATTATTATTACTATGAGGATTTTTTTAGTTCCCTATTTTGTGGTGCCACCTCAGGACTTGGTGCCCTGCGTAGTGCGTGTTGTGGGAGCGGTGACGCTGGTAGTAGTGTGTAGCATGTGTATCAGTAGTAGTGTGTAGCATGTGTATCAGTAGTAGTGTGTAGCACGTGTATCAGTAGTAGTGTGTAGCACGTGTATCAGTAGTAGTGTGTAGCACGTGTATCAGTAGTAGTGTGTAGCACGTGTATCAGTAGTAGTGTGTAGCACGTGTATCAGTAGTAGTGTGTAGCACGTGTATCAGTAGTAGTGTGTAGCACGTGTATCAGTAGTAGTGTGTAGCACGTGTATCAGTAGTAGTGTGTAGCACGTGTATCAGTAGTAGTGTGTAGCACGTGTATCAGTAGTAGTGTGTAGCACGTGTATCAGTAGTAGTGTGTAGCCCCAAGGCCGTTCTGGTCATCGACTATCCCTCCATTCTTCTCCCATTTTCCAGAAAATAAACGTATCTGTTGTATCTGGGTAAGATTGAATCCAGCAACCAATGAAAATAAAGCATCCTGGAATTGCGCGCGACTGATATCCAAGATATATCCAACAAGTTTATAAGATTGTATATTGTCAAATTATGGGAAAACTTTGCAAGTCGATTTATAGTGTGCGCCCCTAAATGTTCTGCTTGCGCCCCTAAAATTTTAAGTTAGGGGCCACGTGCTCCTAGTAAAACAAGTTAGTCTGGAGCCCTGAGGCTACTACACCTCAGAGGTACATGGTGTACTTTTCAGATGACAGTTTCTCTTCCTCTTTCTGTGTCATGACTTATTGATTCAGGTTGTTCAGGTTCTCCCTAAAACACCTGTCCTCACTCATTGATAAACGTCTTGAATATTACAGTTCAATAGGAGATTTTTAAGATGTATACATGTATTGTATTATTCTACACAGACGTCAAGCAGCTGTTGGTGACTAAACCAGAGGTTCCCTCTGAGCAGCATGGCTGGAGCTCCAGTGTGGACCAGGAAGACCCAGAGCCCCCACACATTCAAGAAGACCAGGAAGACCCAGAGCCCCCATATATTAAAGAAGACCAGGAAGACCCAGAGCCCCCACAGATTAAAGAAGACCTAGAGTCTCCACACATTAAAGAATACCCAGAGCCTCCACACATTAAAGAGGAACTGGAGGACCCGGAGCCCCTACACATTAAAGAAGACCAGGAAGACCCAGAGCCCCTACACATTAAAGAGGAACTAGAGGACCAGGAGGACCCAGAGCCCCCACACATTAAAGAGGAACAGGAGGAACTCAGGATCAGTCAGGAAGGAGTGTCGCTTAAAGCGCTGGAGGAGGCTGGTATCAACTTCCCATTTGCTCAGTTCTCAAAGTCCATTAAGGCTGACAACAGAGAGGCAGAACATTTGAAAACAGAAAGAGATGGAGAGGAAGACGGATCCAGATCAGATCCAGATAGTCCTTTACAACCGACTGCTGATGAGACTTCACAGTCCTCTGAATGTGAGACTGATATCAGTGATAATTGGAAGGAGACTTGGGAACCTCCGTCTCATTTAAACCCATTGCAAAACAATGAAGTACTTGAATGTTACGTGGACTGTAATACTGGGGAAACATCATATAGTTGTTCAGTTTGTGGTAAAACATTCAGACGAGCGCACAATCTGAAACGACACTCAACTGTCCACACTGGAGAGAAACTATTCAGTTGTTCAGTTTGTGGTAAAACATTTAGACTAGCACACACTCTGAAAGAACACTCAGCTGTCCACACAGAGAAGCTCTNCAGTTGTTCAGCATTCTAAAACTACACTCAACTGTCCACACTGGAAGAAACTGTTCAGTTGTTCAGTTTGTGGTAAAACATTCAGACGAGCGTACCATCTGAAACTACACTCAAATGTCCACACTGAAGAGAAACTGTTCAGTTGTTCAGTTTGTGGTAAAACATTTAGGGTAACACAATCTCTGAAAGAACACTCGACTGTCCACACTGGAGAGAAACTATTCAGTTGTTCAGTTTGTGCTAAAACATTTAGATGGGCGCACGATCTGAAAGAACATTCGACTGTCCACACTGAAGAGAAACTGTTCAGTTGTTCAGTTTGTGGTAAAACATTCAGACTGTCCACACTGGAGAGAAACTATTCAGTTGTTCAGTTTGTGGTAAAACATTCAGAGTAGCGTGCAATCTGAAACGCCACTCGGCTGTCCACACTGGAAAAACAAATTAGTGGTTAATTTTTCTTTGAAAAATTATCTCTTCTCTGTAATTTAAGAAAATCACTATTGCATTGATAAGATCACCAGAAATAAATGAGACCTGGTTAAATACTTAAAAACCGGAGGGTTGAATAAATAAGTTCATTCAGCTACGTTGTTGTTCATGTTGTTAGCAGGGTTGTTGTTCATGATGTTCATGATACGGTTGAAGTTTTCTCTGCAAGTCTTGACCCTATATGAGTGAACATTGAGTGTTTTATGAGGTCACAGTCTGTGACATCATAGTCAAGGGTTACAGAGGTGTGTTGCTGTATGTCTGTCAATATTAAAAAAATAACTGGATATGTGTGATCATTTGACTTGAAGCACTTCTGGGCCCTGTTTCTCGTACCTGGCTAACGTAGTTAGCTGGATCATTTTCAGGATAAGATCACAAGTGAGGCTTTTCGGTTCTACAAAGCAAGTTTGGAACTAGAAGGGGCACTCGGTAGAGCGCATACCTTCACATATCACAAGATTGGGCATTTATTTATGAACATCTTGGTAGTAGTTGCATGCCGATTGGATACAAATTGAATGCGCTTTGGTAGAAAGATGTTGACCTTTTCTTGACCTTGACCTTTGACCTGATTGTTTCCAAAAATCGAATGAATGGTCCCCGGATAATAACCAATCATCCCACCAAATGTCATGCGATTTGGTTTAATACTTTTTGACTTATGCGAATAACACGCACACACAAATAAATACACAGAAATCAAAACATAACCTTCCGCGTTTTCAATGCAAAGGTAAAAATCACCATTGAACTCCGTACGAGCTTCAGCAGTCCAACTATTTTTCTTGTCTTCTTTATTAAACTTTTGATTATTCTTTTTCTTCCGTACCCTATAGAGGGGAAAGACTTTTCATATTTCAAATTTGTATATCTTTAAATACTTTAATGTTGTTTTTGATTCATCACATCCTATATGGAGAAAACTTTAAAAAGCTTACAGTATCTTTATCTTTTCATAAAATTCAACTATTTAATGTTTTAAATATTCAGATAGCATTCCCCTATTGTATATTTTGAAATGTTTTTTATCTATATTATCTATATTTTTTCAAATTTTCAAATGATTAATTTTTTATATGGAATAGAAAATTAAAGGGATCCAATGGTGGAAATCTTTAAATCCGCTTAAACTTTTTAAACTTTAAAAGCTTACAATATCAGCATACAGCTAAATAAACAATCCCACCTTTAAAATGTGGACACAATTGTTAGCTATAACTTTATTGTTCAGCTTTTTATGATAGCTCTTATAGCTATTTAACTGTCCCCGTTTTAGTTTGATGTGTTTTTCCGCTCCTGCAGTTTTCAATGGGTGTGTGTGGGGAATCTAGAGCTGTGACACATACTGTGAGTTTATCTTTATGATACATCTTTAGGTCGTTTTAATCACATCCAAGAAAAGAGAACATTCCTCCTGTATGAGCTGCTCTGGCTCTCTGTGAAATAAAGTTGAATTGAATAGATTAAGGAACATGTCAGAAAAGAGAATGATGATGTTATAGTAAGAACAGGAAGCACTGAAGCTTGAAGGTATTGAAAAAGAATAAAACAAATCCATCTTTATTTTTCAACTGTCATTTTTGAATATTACTACATGACTATGACATTCGTTATTCTTATTTATTTAAATATTTGATTTACAGTTTTCTTTCTATTGCTAACATGCAATCAGTCCAAACTTGTGTTGTGGTGAAGACTGAGAAGTGTTTTGAAAAGTGAGTTCAGTATTCAGCTTGTTGGCCAAACAGCTGAACAGACTCACACCGCCATCTCCTGGCAGAAGGTCAACACGTCCGGCTCTTCTCATCCAGCCTGAGCTCTGGTGGTAAAGGGTAGATGGACTTGTACTTGTATGGATCTTTTCTGGTCTTCCCACCACTCAAAGCCCTTTAACACTCCATGACATCATGGCCCTGTTGAGACTCCGCCCACTCCTCTCTATCTCCATCTGCCTGATGGACCGCGGAGGTCTGGATCGTGGAATATGCCGACTACCAACTATTCATCCACTCTGTCGTATTCATTGATTGTGTTTTAACTCTATTCTGTCCGTCTGGTCACATGACATCTATTGTTCTGTCCATCCTGGAGAGGGTCCTCCTCTGTTCTCTCCTCAAGGGTTCTTCAATCAGAGGATCGGCCGTTGGATCCCGGCTCCTCCAGCCCGTGACACGTGTCCTCCGGTAAGACACTCAACCCCAAATAGATCCCGCAGCTGTTTGAATGTGTGTGAATGTTAGTGAGTCCTGATGTGCAGGTAAAACAAACATAAAAAGGCTTCAACGGTTTAGTTTGAAAACTTGGATTCAATTCAATCCAGTTCTCAAAAAAACCCACAACAAAAAAATCATTCGCCTCGCAGGGCTTTACAATCTGTACAGACAAAATCCCTGACCTTTGACCTTTGATCTCACAACGGATCAGGAAAAACTCCCAAGAAACCAAAACAAGTACAGATTGCAAAGCCAAGAGGCACATTTCTGATTTTGGGCTATCAAAAATAAATTGAATAACCTCAGAGGAAAACACAGACACCCCCAAACAAATGACACATGAAGCAAGCTACAGTTTTCATGCACTTCTTTAATATATCAGTTTTTTATATTCACAACAAATACATTAAGCTCTTTCTCCTTATGATACAGCCTTAAATATTTTTACACTCAACTGTTTCTCTCTCACAGAAGTCTGCCTATCAAAATGTCTTTTAATCTTCCAATCTCTTTTACTTTGAACATTTTATAATTTGTTACATGTGTAGTCTCCATGCCTCCGAGCAAACCGACGGTGCGTCTCCTTTGTACAACTATTTACAGGTGGAACAGAACCCAGAGCCAAAGAAACGGGACGGAGGAGGGCGCTTCAGAGGAGGGACAAAACGAGAGAAACGGAAACGAGAGAACAGAAAACTAGAGAACAGAAAACGAGAGAACAGAAAACTAGAGAACAGAAAACGAGAGAAGGGGGGGGGGGGGGCAGAGACACTACTTCCCCAAGATCAGAAGCTCTAGAACAAGCAGATAAGTCAAGCTTGAGTCGAGCTTATACGTCGTGAACACGTCGAGCCGATACAGAAACGTACGGGAAGTCCTTGGAACGCTCTCTCTCTTAAAGCTGCTCCGAGATCAGTCCGGCTCAAACAAACTAAAATATATAAATCTAGGTTTGAATCAGAATTAGATTGAAGAAAAAAATAACAACTGAAAAAGCCACAATTTCAATGATATCAAGAATCCTTTTCTGGCCCACATGACCTCAAGGCTTTTTTTTTTTTTTTTACCGATTCCGGAATACCAGGACTAAGACCATGAGACACGCCCGTCTCCAGTGACTCAACGTCTCCTTCACAACGAGCTCATCTCCTTGAGGTGGCCGTCGACTCCTGAGAGAAGAGCTCGGTTACATCAGTCGTTTCACCACGGAGGGATACGTCACGTTTAACCAAAAGGCCTCGCGATGTCCGTCGTACTTCATTCTAACCACAACCTGCAAACCGGTGGAAGTCGAGGGGGTCCGAAGCCTTTAGACGCTCCGGGGGGGAAAACAACCCAAAAGTTAAGGGGACATAACTCCTTGATGAGAAGAACCAATCTGTCACGTGTTCAGCTCCACAACATCCATTTCCCAGAGCAGCCGTCTCGTCGCTGCAGGTGAAGGTTCTAGAAGACGCTCTCAGAAGACATTCCCGACGCGGACCGGACGTTTCATTTTGGGTCATCAGCTCTACGTCACAATTTATTCTTCAATAAAAAAAAAAGAAAAGGCAAGTCGCTCATTTGCTTCTATCCATCTCTACAAAGTGCAAGTACACGAGTCACGAAGATTTAAACAAGCGTCGAAGAGAAAGACCGACAGCTTCAGAATAAAAGCTGAAAATAAATCCCCCATTAAATTAAATTACGACAAAAAAACTAAATCACAAATAACTAAATATCTGCAGGCCTGCCTGTACAGAAAAAAAGGCAAACACTGACTATAGCAAAAGGAAAAATAAACGTGTAATAACACCGGCAACCCTCAAAACACACACACACACACACACACACACACACACACACACACACACACACACACACACACACACACACACACACACACACACACACACACACACACACACACACACACACACACACACACACACACACACACACACACACACACACACACACACACACACACACACACACACACACACACACACAGGAATGAAAAAAAAGATGAAAAATAAGTACAGGTGCAAGTTGGAGAGAATGTAAATAACATTTTAAACTCTTCCTCTCCAGATAGTCTCAGGTCCTTTTAAGCAGAAACACTGCGGCGCCGTCAGAGCAGCGACAGGCGGTCCCCATGGTTACGGTGAGAGCAACATCAAAGCCACATGAGGGGGGGGGGGGAACAACATGCAAAAATTGGTATTACAAAAAAAAAAAAAAAAAAAAAATCGGGTCGGGTGTGAAGCGAAATAAAAAGCTTTTCTTCGTAAAGCTGCGTACTGTACACACTCCGCCGCCCCGCCCGGGCGCTTAAAGACGACGAGGAACAAACTCATTGACGTTTCCCGCCGTAAACAGATCCCGCGGTCGCAGAACGCGCCGCGCTCCACATCGACGAGAGAACCTTCCGGAAAGGCGGAGCGTCTCTTCCCAACGTGGCTGAAGCTGGCTGATTAACAAGCGTCTGATTGGTTGGCTTCGACCCTCCAGGGGGGGGGGAAAGAGTCCAATGCCACCGAACAACAACGAGCAGTTTTCCTTCCCAAGGAACGCCTCAGGAACGCCTCAGGAACATTCCTCTACTCTTCTACCAGATTCCTGTTTTCATTTGCAGGTTTAAGAAAAGGTAGAACAGAAGATGTACAGGTTAGGAGGTGAAGCTGCGTCTGTCCTCGTGGGGTGAATGTCGTGTAGTCTGCAGAATGTCGACATGTGACCTGTGACCTGTGACCTGGAAAGAAAGCTTTCTTCTCAGAAAAAAACTAATCTGAAACATGAAGAAAAGAAGAAGAAAAAAGAAAATCCCTTCGAGTCGGCGTCCTCCGGGGGTTAACCACGCCGAGGGGCTTCAGGCTCTGCTCTGGGATTGGCCGACGCCTTCCATCTCAACCTCAGGCCACGCCCCTTTCTACGGCTGACGAGCCGCCTGCAGAGGAAACGATGGACGAGGGCGACTCGAGGGCTTCGTGGTGGCGTGTGTAGCCGTCGTGTGTAGTTGTGTGTGTAGTTGTGTGTAGTTCCTAATGGAGTGGCGAGCGTGTCGCCGTTTGCCTGCTGGACAGCTTTTTGTTGAAGTGGACTCCAGCGAGGACGACTTCTTCAGGTGGACGGAGGGAGAGTAAAGCTCATTCTCTGAGACTCCTCCCCCTCCCTCCCCCCCTCCCCCCCCCAGGTAGTTTCAGTAATGAATGAATCCACCGCATGGACCCCAGACTGAGGACAGACGGGGAGACGGACGGGTGGCGGCAGCAGTTTACCTAAACGCCGAAAACTCCCCTAAAAGAAATAAAGACAGACGTTAGAGAGAGTGTCAGGGTTCTTACACGTATTGACCAGTGGATTTCCAGGACTTTAAACCAAATGTCCATGACCAAACTGAAATCTCGGTTTATACGTGTAAAAGTGAGAACATTTAGTATTTAAACTGTGAATTCCAAAGCATACAGTATTCATTTAATGAAACAAATGAATAAGAGACACTATTTTATTTAAAGTCTAAACATTTGCTTCCCGAGCTATGGCCATCAAACTTTCCAGTTACGGTGCCGGTATTGAGAGCGTCCGCCGGCTTATATTTTGAGTCTTTCTTTCTAAAACATTTTCATTATTTCAAACTCGGCGTAAATGAACAAGTGAACATAACATTTCCAGGACTTTTCCAAAACTTTTGTGATTTAAGTTTTTTCCATGACTTTTTCAGGCCTGGAAATTACCATTTTAAAATTCCATGACTTTTCCAGGTTTTCCATGACCGTACGAACCCTGAGTGCGCGTGTGTGTGTGTGTGTGCGTGTGTGTGCGCGTGCTCACCGTAGCAGCCGGCCTGGATGGGGGTTTTGGGCGAGGCGCATGCGTACAGGCTGAAGTCCTCGGTCTGGAAGCCGGCCCGGTTGAGCGACGGCTCCGAGGCGCTGCGGTGGATCTTGGGCAGCGAGCGCGCCAACAGCTCGATGGACGCCAGGATCTGGGAACACACGCAGAGCCGCACGCCGCCGGGCGGGACGCGCTACAGTAAGCATCAGGTTCTACAGCGATGACAAACGAGTCGTGAGGAGCGGCGGCTCACCTGAGGGAAGAGGGGGCGCTCCTCCCTCTTCTTCTTCAGGCAGTCGGCCATCAGCCTCTTCATGGCCTTGGGACAGTTGCTGCGCACCTTGCTGAGGTCGGGGGACAGGTAGCCCCGCCCCACCATGAAGATGATCTACGGGAACACAGGCGGCCGTCGTTATGACATCACGTTGGCCGGGATAAACATTTTGTAGAACGAAAGCAAAAATGCATGCTGTGTTATTATTAGGAAAAGAAAAGACAGTCATTTGAATTCAATAGAACATTTAAATGGATGAAATCAAGATGAAGATCACATCAATTAAGCAAACAACGCAGTTTGTTTACTTCATAGAAAAATGTTTACAGGTTAAGCTGCAGGTTCAGATTTGACTCATATCCAATTTAAGAATGATGCATTATAATTAATTTAATTATCCAGCAACATATCAGTATTTCACCTTGAACAGATATTAAAATAAAAGCACATTGCGCTGATAACCAAGTAAACTAAGTAAACATGTTGGTGCAGGATTTTTACTGTCAGGTAGTAATAGTTTTACTATATATGAAGTAAAGTTACTGGTTTATCAAATATTTCTTCCACCACTGAACATACAAACATTCAAAGTTAAAATCACTAAATCTGCCACTGAAATGGACAAAAAAAAATCTATAAAAAATAAAATAAAATAATACATATATATATATATATAGTATATTGTATAATCATTTTGAAGCATGTTATGTTAAAAGTATGAGGTACAGTAAAAATATTTAAATGAATTAACATTTGTAATGCTTTTCAAATTATTTTTTTTATGTATTTTTTTAATTAGTTAATTAAAGAACACAAGCATTTCCAATAAATAGGATAGGAAACATGCGTTTTTTTATATTTAAATATCTTCTCCCCCCCTCACCTGGTCTCTGTTGTTGATGTTGGAGTAGGGCAGCGCTCCCGACATGAGCTCGTACAGCACGACGCCGAAGGCGTACACGTCCGACTGGAAGCTGTAGGGGTTCTTGTCCTGCAGCCGGATCACCTCCGGGGCCTGAGAGGGCAAAGGTCACGGGGTCACAAAGGTCACGGGGTCACGCTTCACACGCCGACCGATGGATTTACACGACTTTTCACCAAATTTGCAAGACATGTATGGGGAAACCTGGTGAGTACATCGTGTGGATTATCAAAATAAAATAAAAGAATGCCTTCTTATATTTTAAGCATCTTATTTTTTAAAGGTATAAATGATTTAAAACTCAGCGTAAATGAACATATGAATATAACACACTTTTCCAATTTCTTTTGGGTGATTTCACATTTTCAAGAACTTTTCCGGGCCTGGAAATGACCATTTTAAAATTTCAACGACTTTCCCAGAGACTTCCCCGAGCCCTGAAGACGACCCGGTTAAGGAGGCGGAGCACTGACCATCCACAGGATGGAGCCGGACAGCTGCTCAAACTGGTGGGAGCCGCTCCAGCGGGACTTGACTGTGGCGAGACCGAAGTCCCCGATCTTCACCGTCAGATCCTCGTGGAGGAAAATATCTGGAGACGAGTCAAGGAAACACTCCCCTTTCATAATGTCAAGCTTTTATAAAGTCGGGCTTAGACAACTGCCAATTTAACGTGGTCATAGAAACGCCTCGACCTGAAGACAAACGTGTCCTAGAGGGATACTGTTGCTCTTCAGATCTCTGTGGATGATGGACTTGGCGTGCAGGTAGCTGCAGGAGGACAAGAGAACAGGTAGGAGGCCGATTACACACACGGTGAAGGCTTTTCCACGTGTGTGTGTGTGTGTGTGTGTGTGTGTGTGTGTGTGTGTGTGTGTGTGGAGGGGGCGGGGCTTACTCCATGCCCTGAGCGGTCTGCCGGGCGATGTCGATCAGCTTGATCATCTCGAACTTGGTCTCGATGATGTGCAGGTGGTGGTACAGGCTGGAGCCCTCGCACCACTGGGTCACGATGGCCAGCTGAGGTTTGGTGGTGTAGCCCATGAACAGCAGGATGTTCACGTGGCGCGTTTTCCTGGAGGAAAGACACACACACGCACACACACACACACACAAACACACACACACACACGGTCGATAAGACCGTTCTGTCTCGAGCAACAAGACGTTCTCCTGGAGGGAAGCTTAGACGGTCCTAGCCCTGCTTTGAAGGGGGGGGGGGGGGGGGTACCTGAGGACTCCCACTTCGTTCTTGAAGGCCTGAAGCTGCTGTGGTGTGGGAGCCGTGACATTCAACATCTTCACCGCCACATCACCTGGGAGGAGATGGAGGACATGTCAAAGAAAAAGGAAAAAGAAAATATATATATATATATATATATATATATATATATATATTTTAAGAAAAAAAAAAAGAGTATATATATATATATATATATATATATATTTGCAAAATTTATTCTAAGAAAAAAAGTATATATATACAAATTTTATTTTATTTTTATTTTAAGAAGAAATAGTATATAAACATTAAAAAAATGTATTTTAAGAAAAGAAAAAATATATATATAAAGATTTCAAAAAATGATGTTAAGAATATATATTTAAAAAATATATTTTAAGAAAAAAATAATAAATATGTATTGAAAAAAAATCACTTTTCGATAATGTTGCAAAAGCATCTCTAAAATGACCTCAGATGAGGTCAAGAGTTCAGCTACTTCATCATTTCTAACCGTCTTGAGGCCGAAACATTAAGAGGTTCGTTTGAAATGACGAGAATACGTCTGTGAAATTGAGACGAGCCTACTTTGTTTTTTAAACGTCTAATGAATAAGCGCTCAGTTATTTATTATATATAGTTCATATCTAGGGACGTTGCGGGTGTGAGGCAGAGGGCGCTGGGCTCACCGTGCCACTTCCCCTTGAACACCGTTCCAAACGACCCGGAGCCGATCCGCTGGCCCAGAGTGATCTGACCCTCTGGGATCTCCCAGTCGTCGCTGGAGTCCCGCCTCCCCAGGGTTTTCTGTTCATGGGGGGGGGGGGGGAATGGGTCAAACACGCGCCAGACAACCAACGCCACATTTAGAATAAAGGCGCCGCCCGGGACGCCGCCTCACCATCTTATTGCGGTCCTCGGACGAGGACGAGGACTTGCGCTCCCTCTGGGGACACGGCGACTTCTGCGGAGCCTTGACGCTGGTCAAAGAGCCGGGGAGGGAGGCGGGGGGCGTGGCCGAGAGCCCGGCGCTGGAACCTGGAGGGGGGGGGAGAGGAAATGAAGAGAGAGGGGGAACAAGGAGAGGTGAGCTGCATTGGAAAAACACTTTTCTTTTTTAAAGACAAGCATAAAGGTAAAGAAACGGGCGGGGGAAATGGAGGCTCCTGGATCGTTTGGTCTCATGCAGAGGGGAGGGGGGGGGGGGTTGGATGGCAGTTAATGGTTTAATAAACCTAATTATTTCTGTAGAAGTTAGAACCACTTGTGACTGTTTAAGTGAAATACTCGTCTGAAGTTTCATTTATATATAGACAAATAGAATCTCAATTTAAATCACGATTGCGTTTCTGGTCAGAATCCGTCGCTCGTCTCCACGGGAACCATTTCTTCAACTTGATGTTTTTGGTGAACTTGCCCTTTAAATACCTGAAGTCACCTAAATGTTCTCTTTTTAAATCGTGCAGCCAACTAACAAACAAACACATTTTGAGTGTCTTTCTTTAAAAAACGTATTAATTATTCCATACTAAATGAACAAGTGATTATATCACATTTCCATGACTTCTCCAGGTTCTCCATGAGCGTACGGACCCTGTGTGTGAGTAACCTGGTCAGGTGTGTGGTAGAGAGAGCATGTACAGATGAGAGAGAGAGAGAGACACTGGATGTGACACGGGGCGGGGGTGGGGGTGAGGTGGAGAGGGTGGAGGACACGGGGACACAGAGGCCTAACTACCTCGGAAAACAGGCTCGGACTCAAAATCAAACACTATGTCATTGGGGTAGGAGTATAGGAGGGGGCTTGAGGTCCGTGTTCGGTGCTTCCTCAAGCCGCGGGCGGGGTGGGTCGGGGGGGCTGCAGAGCAAAGAGAAACAGACACACCATCACTGCTACTCACCCGACCCGCGCACCTCAACCCCACCACCACTGAGCTCGGGGCAGAGGCTCCTCCCACTCAGTTATCTTAAAGCATGAGCGCTAACGCGGCCCCTGATTACTGACGGGCGGCGTGAGCCACGCGTCTCTGCTCACTGATCTGGGATCAGCTGACGGAGGCTCTACCGTAAACCCTGACCCACAGACCTCAGTGGGCGGCGGGGTGCAGGACTAACAGAACCCACGCCATGTCTCGGGTCGGATCTTCACACACACACATGCACAAACACACACACACACACACACACACACATAAGACCAAGAGCACACAGACGCGGGATGGTTGGAAAGAAAAAAGCCACAGAAGAGCCCCACGCCTCGGGTCCTTACCTCCATCGGACCGCGGGAGGCCTTGATCTCGAATCAGGTCCTGGAAAGAAGAGGCGGAGGAATAACAACAGAATTAAGAACAGAATTAAGAGCAGAACCCTTTGATCTGGAGTCTAAATGATGCTGGAGGACTGAAGGCTCATCTTCAGCCACAAGGCAGGAGTCGCTTCATAAATAAGCAGCCAACAGTCGACCCTTTAACAAACCGAGGTGCGCTGAGGAGGTCGTGATTCATAGTGCTGACATCATCGTTTTCCAAAAGATTGTTTTCCCCATTTTCCACCCAAAAAAAATCCTATTTTTGTTGCGATCCCATGAAAATGTTGTGTTTTCCATGAAAAGTCACTGTTATTTATTAAATTAATAGAAGATTAATACAAAATATAGTCAAGACATTGACAAGGTTGTAAATAATGATTTCCATTGTAAATATTAATGTTGTTCTTCTTGTGGCTCAAAGGAAGGCCAGTTTTAGAGCTTCTCTCACCAGCATAACTGTTTTCAGCTGCGCTCACATACAAAGGGTTTCAATGTCAAGGAATAATGTGTTTGTGGAAAATGCAAAATAAAAAGTTATTTAAAAAATAAAAAAGGGTTTCAAGGGGGTTCTACCCCTCTGCTCGTCTTCTAAGGCGATAACACAATGTACCACTAGAACATGGAGATGGGCCTCTACACACTATGGAGAGACGTCATTAAACACAGAGAACAGTCGTTCTCCGTGAGAACCGGACTCACGTCGATGTTGACGGGCTCGATGGTGTTGATGTGGACGTTGGGCGCGGAGGACGAGCGGTCCCGCTGGCCGAACTGGTTGCGGTGGTCCTCCTCGTTGGGCCGGAAGCTGGGGATGGGGATGGACTTGGAGGGGGACACAGTGGCGTGGCATAGAGACCTGGAGAGAGGAATCATCATTATTATTATTATATTATTATTATTAAGAGGAGAAGTGGACCCACCTTTCTGGGGACATTCACATGGCTGTTATTATTTATCCACCTTCACATGTACAACATCTTTTACCCTGTGGGTCAATTAGACCTCAGCAATTAAACCTCCAGAAAATGATTAGAATTAATATTGTTTGCCAAGTTTAAGTGTCAGGTACTTTATGTTTGTTTGTTGATACCTAAACAGCCTTTTAAATAAATAAATAAATAAATAAAAAATTGACCCCAAAGAACACCGAGTTGTGTACAAGACATTGAAAACATATCAATGTTAATTTTATGTTCACCCAATAAATTAGGAACAGTCAAAAGATAATGTAAATCACTTTTTTTGAGACGTCAAACATCGAATGGGGTCAGATTGACCCCAAAGGTCACAGGAGGGGTAAACACTGGAGAGAGACGGGACTCACCCGCTGGAGTCTGAGGGGGGGAGAGAGGGACAGGCCTCACACACCGGGGTGCTGCCCTCCGGGTACACCTCCTCCTGGGTGAACGGGTGGTGCTCGAAGAATTTGGACACTAGCAACAAGCTGCGGAGCAAACATCGTCATGGTTACTCGCCGTCCTTCAGTTGTTCTCCGGGGCTGGAGCCCGACATCGAACGTAAGACACGCGCCGACACGCAGCGTACGGCGAGGTGACGGAGGAAAACAGACCCAGAACCACGGCCAGCAACGTTGACCCTCCTGTTGCCTTCACATGTACAACATATTTTACCCTCAGGGTCAATTAGACCTCAGCAAGTAAAACCTCCAGAAAATGATTAGAATTAATATTGTTTCCCACGTTTAAGTGTCGGGTACTTTATGTGTGTTTGTTGATACCTAAACAGCCCTTTAAAATAATAAAGTTGATATTTCATGTTTTACAGTGAAAAACAGCCTGGGGTCAGGTTGACCGATGCGTATCATCATGTGAATTTGATGTTTTCCCAGTTGTCCCTGAGAAATTAGGAAAAGTCATGAAATATGAAGCAAAAGAAATGATGTCCATAGTTTTTTTGCAGAGCTGGACCTGTGAAGGTTTGGGCCATCTGGCAGCTTCAGACGGACACACGCGGTGTCTGCACATCGCGTGTGTTGTAGTTCACCCAGCTGCCTCTTACGGCTCCTTAAAGCGCGGTAAAGGGCGATTTTGCGGGAGATATGTTCAATAACGACAGTAATGATAGGGACTGGGACAGTTGGTACCAGACGTGACGCATCGGTCCCTCTCCAGCTCCGCTACAGTAACTCAGATCTCGGAGCCCAGGAGATTCTCGTGCCGTGAGGAAACTCCATCTCAGACGCTTTGATGCCGAAGCGGTGGCGGCCTCCGGGCCCGGGGACTTACTCGAGTTGGTCGTAGTTGACGCACATGAGGGGAACCTCGGTGCTGCAGCGCTGGTGGAACTTGTAGCCGCAGGTCTGGCAGCGGAAACCCTGGAAGAGCAGCTTTCTGCAGAAGTCACAGAAGGCCAGCGTGAAGAAGGTCTTCCTCACCTGGAACACAGACACAGGGTCAGGGCTTTGGGACAGGTCATCTCATGGAGCTCAGGCCATTGGGAGGCCGTCGCTGGACTCACAAAGTTGTGTGTGGTGAGCGGAACGTTCTCCAGCACTTCTACGTGCAGCTCTTCGCCCGTCAGCCAGGAGATGTCCGTGTCCCAGCCAATCGGCTTCTTCTCTCTGCAAGAGGAGGCGGAGTCAGGTTAGAAGGTCGACGCCTCACAGCGGCGTTCATCTGACCGCATCCAAACGCGACCGTGATGATTTCAAAATAAAAGCATTGATTAATAAAGACAAGGGACTCTGGCTACTCCTATTGTCCCCCCAGCGTAGTCAGACCTGATTATTATGATTATCACCAAATTAAAATACCGTCAATTTCAATTTTTCGTTTTACATTTTATATATATATATATATATATATATATATATATATTTTATTTTTTTTAGATATACATTTATTGTATTTTTTAAATATACATTTATTGTATTATTTAGATATACATTTATTGTATTTTTTAGATAAGCATTTGTATTTTTTAGATATGCATTTATTTTATTTTTTAGATATACATTTATTGTATTTTTTAGATATACATTTATTGTATTTTTCAGATATACATTTATTGTATTTTTTAGATATACATTTATTGTATTTTTTAGATATACATGTATTGTATTTTTTGATATACATGTATTGTATTTTTCAGATATACATTTATTGTGCCATACAGCCTTGTATTGCCAGGTTGGCAAATTATTGTGGCCCAATTTTTTTTTCCAATCTGAATTTGTTTTCCTCTCAATATTCCACCCTTCCTCTGGCTCCTTAAATATTATTATTTAAAACAGAATGTAGTGGCTGTGTCACCAATACGCTTTAGGACTTTCTAGATGATTCCTTTTGGAGGAGGGCAACATATTTAATAAAGTAACGGTGCCGTCTCATGCAGACGTACCCGTCCTGCGCCCTGTAGACCGCGCAGCACTCGGGGATGAGGCCTCGCATCATCAGAGCCTTCTTCAGGGAGTCTCTCACCGTCATTCCACAGCGAGCCGGTACCTGAACACACCACGACAGAACACACCACCGCTAAACTGACGGAGCAACAAGGACCACACCAAGTGTGTATGTTGACATGTCACTGTAGGTATGGAATTAGTCCCACGTAAGCCACCATGTTTCAGGTGTGCTGGATTTGGTGGGGAGTTTTATTTATTTATATATATATATATATATTGTATAATATATATATAAAATATATAAATAAATTATATATGTATATATATATATAAATATAAATAATATAAATTTTAATAATATATATATAAAAAAATAATATATATATACACTGTATAATATATATATAATATATATATATATAATATATATATAAAAATAAATTATATATATACAAAAATAAATTATATATATATATATATAATATATATATAAAAATGAATTATATATATACAAAAATAAATTATATATATATATAAATTATATACATCTCTCAAAATCATATTCACTGCGTCGGCCTCCTCACAGAGGACATCGACGTACCACCGTCCTCTGCTTGTTGGGCAGGAAGACCCTGACGATGGGCTTCTGGGGGGAGCGAGGGTTGGCCCGGCTGGGGTCGACGGGGGTCTGCAGGACGGACAAGGAGTTGGAGGCCGAGGTGAAGGCCTGCGCCCCCCCGGCGACCCCACAGTCCCCCATGTTGACCTCCAGGAGGGCGGGCATGGCCGTCGGGGAGCAGGAGAAGTCGGTGCCGTTGCCCATGGCCTCCAGCAGCTGCTGCTCCCTCTGCTGCAGGGCGTCCAGCTTGCTGGTGTACTCCTCATAGGCCTGGAGACGACAACACAGAGACTCAACTCCCACTCATTATATTCATGTGTTGAGGCAACAGGAATGCATGGACGTAAAACTTCTATTTCTATTCAAAATCACAAGACGATAGTTCTGATAATGCATACACAGTCTGAACCTTCTCACCTCTAGATATATGGAAGGAGGGTTGTGTTCGCCTCCAAACTTGTCCAGAAGGGCCTCCAAGTGCTCCTGTGTCAACTTTATCATCTGTTTGATGTTCCAGATCTGTGGAGAAGCAACAGAACAATATCACCCATTTGAAATCCTTCAGTGAAGGAACAACCGGAGCTGAAGGGATTAGTTTCCTGACAGAGGGACACAGTTTCCCTAAACATTCTCTGAACCTGCTGTCAATGAGTCCTCTCAGATGAGTGATGTCATCATTCAGATGCTAACATCTCTCCCTGATGATGATGTCACTTCAGTAGGAAGACGCGTCCTGAGACGATCTGATGAGCCAACACAAGGAGAACAGCTGATGATCAGCTCAGGGGAGTTAAAGCGTCCTAGAAGTCAAACACCGCCACAAAGACAAAGGAGCACGCTCTGGACCGGCGACCGGCGGACACCCAGAACTTCTTACAACGCGCCGAGGGCCAACGGTAGAAGTCCTTCGCTCAAGAGGCGGAACAACTTTCGACAGGCGAGGTTTGAACATGGTGGGAATACAGGAAGAGAAATGCTGAAGAGAACTTCTTAGATGTTGGAAGAGTTCCTGGACCTTCAGCGATAACTTCCAACAGAAAATTAAACAGAAACCTTAAATCTTGATTAATAAAAACAAAAAACTTTTGCTGCTTTTTTTCCAGTTTCACATCACAGGAACAGGGTTCTTACACATTTTGACTGATGGATTTCCAGGACTTTTCCAGGACTTTAAACCAGATGTCCATGACCAAACTGAAATCTCGGTATACGCGTGAACAATTTTGAAAATGTTGCGTATTGATTGCGTACGCCGGCTTATATTTTGAGGGTCTTTCTTTAAAAAAATATATTCATTATTTCAAACTCGGCGTAAATGAACACATGATAACATCACATTTCCATGACTTTTCCAAAACTTTTATGATTTTAGTTTTTTCCATGACTTTTCCAGGCCTGGAAATGACCATTTTCAAATTCCATGACTTTTCCAGGTTTTCCATGACCGTACGAACCCTGCAGGAAAACTGACGTTACTGAACTAGAAGCTTTGGTTTGGGGACTAAAGGGAAACATGAAGAGCCTCATGAGAACCGACAGGAAGATCGTCTGCAGGACCGACGGCCTCGAGAACTCAGAAATCAGAACTCAGAACTCAGAACTCAGAACTCAGGGATAGTTCAGGGGATGAAAAGGTTCCTGAGACGGTTCTGGGGAAAGTGGCGATGGGAGACTTTCACATAAAACCCAAATGAAGACGACGTCTGGGAGGAGGAACGTCCAAAGTCAAGTAAACTTGAGTTTACTCGCTTGACAAGTTGTGGTTTATTCTCGTCATTCGCATCTTAGAGGGGGCGTGGCTTATCTCCGTGGAAACAGTTATCATTTCCTTCATCCACCACGGATGAAGTAACCACGAGTTCTGCTTTATACTTGTTGACGACATCACACACACGTCGTTACACTCAACGCCCTCGTGTTCACACACACACACACACACACACACACACACACACACACACACACACACACACACACACACACACACACACACACACACACACACACACACACACACACACACACACACACACACACACACACACACACACACACACACACACACACACACACACACACACACACACACACACACACACACACACACACACACACACACACACACACACACACGTCTGAGCGAGTGCCTCGTCCAGCAGCCGGTTAGCCTCTGCTATTTGCATTTCTGGGTCACCTTAGACTTCAGGACCACGCCGCCGTCACGGCGACCGGAGCGCCGAGCGGACCCGTTGGACCTTGGCGCCGGGCCACGCTGGTCAGAGGGCCGGGAACACGGCCGCTTCTATTTGAACGTGATTATGTTTAAGGGTGTTTTGAACTGGCAGTATGCTGCTGGGGGAGGAGCCTGTTGGGCTGGGGGAGGAGCCTGTTGGGCTGGGGGAGGAGCCTGCTGAGCTGGTCCACAGGGAGGCCTCTGACCTGCGCTGAACACACTGTGTGTTGAGTGATGAGGTCACAGCCTCACAGGAGGTTGTGTGCGTGCACGTGGGTTTGCGTGCGTGCACGTGAGCGGTGACGGTAAAGCCTATGATGTACATAAAAGTAGCGCGTGTAGCTAAATGACATCAAAAGACACACGAGCACGACTTCAGTTAGCCTCCTCCTCCTCCTCTCCATCCTCCTCTCCATCCTCCTCTCCATCCTCCTCCTCCTCATCTGAGGTAAAGGACCTCAAATGGAACTGTGGGCGCATCGGAGCGCGTGAGAAAAACGCCGTGATTGCGTGCCTTTATTGCGTTAACAGCGGTGTGCGCGCGTGTCAGTGTGCGCGCGCGCGCCAGGCTACCCGCTGCAGTGAGCCTGGAGATGAAGCCGAGAGCGGAATAAAGAGCAGCAGGCCCCAAATAAAACACGGCGGCCCGGGGAATGGACGCGTCCCCTCCCGCTCCTCCGCCGCTCCTCCGCCGCTCTGCCGCCGCTTCGCCGCCGCTCCTCCGCCGCTCTGCCGCCGCTTCGCCGCCGCATTGTTCCGCCGCCGGCCGCCGCGTGTCATGATGGTGGCGCCGCGTACGTTTGGTGCGTCGCCTCGGTCCCCCCCCCCCACTGCACCCCCTCCCCCCCTCCACGATCCCCGGTGCCGCCGGTGTTTCCTCAACGGTTTTACATCCCATTCCCTCCGCTCGGAGCCCGCGTCCCCCCCCCCTCCTCCTCCTGCCCAGCTCGGAGCCCGCTCCCCCGCCGCCGCCGCCGCTCCTGCCGCCGCGCTTACCTCCTCCTCCTGCGGACCTCCGGGGACCCCCGACATGCAGCAGGAGTCCAGCCCTGCACCCAGCTCCTCCGAGCCCGGCTCGCCGCCCGGCTCGCTGCCCGGCTCCCGCTCCGCGGAGTCTCCGTTAAAGACGGGCGGTGGGGACTCGGCGCTGCTCAACGCCGCCATTTTAAACTGCGAGGAACTGAGTGGAAAATAATAGAAGGAAACGCGGACTGCGGCCAGCAGGGGGCGGCAGAGAGCACGCTGTCACCGACTAAGGCCAGCAGGGGGCGGCAGAGAGCACGCTGTCACCGACTAAGGCCGGCAGGGGGCGGCAGAGAGCACGCTGTCACCGACTAAGGCCAGCAGGGGGCGGCAGAGAGCACGCTGTCACCGACTAAGGCCAGCAGGGGGCGGCAGAGAGCACGCTGTCACCGACTAAGGCCAGCAGGGGGCGGCAGAGAGCACGCTGTCACCGACTAAGGCCAGCAGGGGGCGGCAGAGAGCACGCTGCACGACGGCCGGAATAGTAGTAATAATAATAATAATGTATTATTATTATTATTATAATTATGCCCTGTTTACTAGATTATGAAGTACAGCCTCAATACATCATGGAAACCTCGTCATTAGTCAATGATTCAACATGTAATGATTCACATGGTAATATTAAAATAGCATTCATAATGTAAACAACTCTCAAAAAAGGGACTTCAATAGAAGTGACATTTTTTAGGGCACTCCAGGGGGTACGCCAGATTTGTCTAAATATATTTAAAATTAGTATCCATTAAAAAAATCGTTTTAAAAATAGTAGTTATTTAATAAATATTAAATTAAATATAAGTGTAAGTTCCTAAAGTTAATTTGATTAAATTCATATTATATTCTAAATCATTATCACTAATAGCATTTTCTTAAAACACAAAATTTATATTCATAAAAATAAAAGGAGAGAAATATCCACAAAAACTATCGTTGGATTGATCTGGTTGCCCGATACTCGATATTAAAAACTTTGAACAGCATAAAAAAAGAGACAAATCCCTAACTGATACTGGACCTGTGGACCCGTTTAATTATTCATCCATTCATGCCTCTGGGGCTCCCAAATATCAGCCAGCGGTGACTGATGGTCCGCAGCGACCTGAGGAGCCAACAGTTTGCTCCATGACAAAAGATTAGTTTAAGGCAGTAATTCACCATTAATAATACAATTAAGATCTATAATCTAGCAGTGTGTATGGATATGAACGCAATAGGTAAGCAGTGGACCTGAGAATGAGATTTGACCATATTTATTATAATCCAAAGAATTTGAACAATTACAGAAGCAAAATGACAATATAGCAGATAAGAGTATGATGACGTTCATGATAATATTACCAGGAGTGTAGGGCATACACACACACACACATACATATATATATATATATATATATATATATATATATATATATATATATATACACACACACATACATATATATATATATACATACATATATATATACACATACATATACATATATATACATATACATATACACACATACATATACATACATATACATATACATATATATATGTATATGTGTGTACATACTGCCTACCCCACAGAGTGAACCCTGAACCCTCTCAGGCCGTTTGAGGTCTTCAGGAGCTCCAACAGGACGTAGTGAACCGGGTCAAAGGTCACCAGGCAACATGTGGTCTCTGCCGCCATCTGGTGGCGGTGAGTCGGTACTGCAGCGTGACGACACAGCACACAACCAGCAGGTGGAGATGTGAACCCGTCACTCAAATGATCTCATTTATTAAATATTTTAATGTCATGTTTGTTTATCGGACCAATTTTATTTCTAGTGCGACGTTCATGAGGTCAAAGGTCAGAGGTCACATGCTGGCCGCTGATGGTGTAGAGACAACACAACGACGTCTTTGGGTTTTATTGGGGACATTTTAATGACGTCCGTCTCCATTCATGATCGGTGAGCCTCGTAAAGCTTTAATGAGCAACATGATGTGTACAAAAGAGGTCAGCAACATGACGAAAAGAGAAGATAAAACGGGAAGAGAACACGGGATGATCGGTGGATAAAAGAATAAACAGGATAAATAATGTGATAAAACATCTAGATCTTTACACCTGGGCACCAGGGTTTCTCGCCTGGATGCAGATTCATATAAATCATCTGGATGAATGCAGCTGATTAAATGCACTCATCCCGTTCACAACAACAACAACAACAACAACAACAACAACAACAAGTCACAGCGTCTCCCACACACACAACAGTGGAGTGTCTCTATACCTGGCAAGTAAAACAATAACATCAGACGTCCAAGAGGTGTACGTTTGAACAGAGGGTCGTGAGGCGGAGTGAAGGAGGCGGGGCTTGGAGATGGACCCACAGGACCTGGTCCAGTCCAGGACCCGGTCTAGACCAGGACCTGGTCTAGACCGGGTCCTGTGGAGATGAACATCCCTAAACCGTTCATGTGGATTACGGTTCTAATCTTCTCGTTTCTCAAGACGACCGTCCGTCCATACCCAGTTGGAAGAATATTCCCAGTTATGATTACGGTTAGAATATATATTAAAAAACAAGACATTATAAGATAGTAATCAATACAATAGTCCATCATAGCTGCTGACGTTTGACAATAAAGACGTGTAAATAAAGTGTAAATAAAGTGTTTTCCCCACTGGCCCAAAGGGGAGGAGCTTAAACACAAAATATGATAAAAACAATATTTAAAAAAAGTGTCTTTGGCAACAAATATATATTTATATTGATAATCCCAAACTCGCCGTGGGGTTCACCTGTAAGCGGCTAATTTGGGGTATTTTCCCTTCATGTGTGTGTGTGTAGTTTATTTTAGGAACTACACCGCCTGTAAATGCATCGTGAACCAGGCCGAGCGGTGCGTTCAGGTACCACCCGGGGAACTTGTGAAAACGAGCGCGGCGCAGCAGCTGTTGGCGTCACGTTGTAAATGGAGACGGGCGACACCGGCGGATAGTCGGTGGTTAAAGCAGCAGTTATTAATAATTATAATAATTATAATATTAATAATCCACATCAGCAGAAAGTGGGTCTGAAGTTAAACTCGGACAGACGGTGCAGATCATCGGATCCATCAGAGGATCACACAGCTGGAGGTGGACTCCTCCTCCGCACTGCTGGACACACACACACACACACACACACACACACACACACACACACACACACACACACACACACACACACACACACACACACACACACACACACACACACACACACACACACACACACACACACACACACACACACACACACACACACACACACACACACACACACACACACACACACACACACACACACACACACACACACACACACACAGAGTGAGGAAGGCGTTCTCCTGGAGAGGACGACGGCTGAGGACCGATGATCTCACCTGAGCTCCGGAGCGCCGCTGGGCTTCATCCTCTTGGGGGCGCTGGCCGCCCACTGAGCCGGAGGCTGCTGAGTGGGCTGAGTGGGCTCAGTGTTCACCTGGGGGGGGGGGGGGGGGAGAGAGAGAGAGAGAGAGAGAGAGAGAGAGAGACACACGGGTCAGACAAAGGGCCTCTGGACAACGGGGCTCACAGTGGAATAATAATAATGATCTGATATTAAATAATGTACTAACACTGCTTTAGATGAGAGATGTAATAATAAGGAGTCCACACTGAATAGTCCTCTGTGTGTGTGTGTGTGTGTGTGTGTGTCTCTCACCATGGTCCTCTTCCTGCCCCCGCTCGGCGTGTTGTGGCCCTCGGCCGGTCGGAGAGGTCTCCGGCACAACTCGTCTCTCTGGTGGACCACGAGCGGCTGCTGGGGCTGCAGCTTCCTGCGTGCACACACACACACACACACACACACACACACACACACACACACACACACACACACACACACACACACACACACACACACACACACACACACACACACACACACACACACACACACACACACACACACACACACACACACACACCCCTGAGGAAACACGTACAGTACAGAACCGGTCCACGCTAACGGGAAACGTAATGGATTGTATTCATAATAATCGTGATTATATTTGTTGTGAAGATTTAAATACGTGACGTGTGTACGGTTACATTAACGGTGGATGTAGACATCTAAAAAGAGAGGAACTACATTTCTTCACTTTTGCAAAGCTGGATCAATATTATAAATCATAAAACATGGAGATGAGCTCCGGCTCCACGTCTATAAAACATGTCTCACCTGAGGAGGAGAGGTCAGAGTTAAACCGTCTCCACCCCGCTGGTCAACCTCACCGCCACCGCATCGATCTGCACACTAATTAAGTCCCTAGGCTAGGACCTGTGTGTGTGTGTGTGTGTGTGTGCGTGTGTGTGTAGATATCAATACCATTTTTTTTAAACCAGAAGAAACTTTCTTGAAGTTCTCTGCAGTCACAGACAGAAAGGAGCTGGAAGGTATGTGAAGATGAGTGTATGTTTCTGTGTGTGTGTGTGTGTGTTTCTGTGTGTGTGTGTAACAGGAGTATTTTGCCTGGAAGCCAGGTCTACCAATCTGATACGACTTCACCACAAAATAATACATTTTTTATAATCATTGAGAAGATTCGATAGATTCAGAGATGTGAGCCCAGGCAGTGTGTAGTCCTCTTTAAATCAATAATGTAACACACACACAAACACGTAGACACACACACACTGTGTGTGAGTGCTGCTGACCCCTGGTCTTCTCTCCTCAGTCCTTCACCATTGCTAATTACACTCCCTGGAGTCCCCCCCCCCCCCCCCCCGCTGGGTGGTCCTAGCTCTGACAGCCCCTCCCTCTCCTCTCTGACAAAGTGATGAACTAATTAGCCGGGCCGGGCACGCTAGGGTCGGCGGAGCCGGGTCCCCTCGGCACCGCGGAGCTGACCCGGAGCCTCCTGTGTGTGTGTGTGTGTGTGTGGGGGGGGGGAGGCCTGGCTGATCAATGATGAGTCTGAGAGGAAGACGGACTTCAGGTACCAGAGTTTTACTGAGTCGTTCTTTTATTTTCTTTGAGGACGCACACACACACACACACACACACACACACACACACACACACACACACACACACACACACACACACACACACACACACACACACACACACACACACACACACACACACACACACACACACACACACACACACACACACACACACAGCCTTTTTCTAAATGAACTAAATGAATGCAGCCGCTGAAGTTGTGTTACTGAAGACGCAAGTTAAACGGCAAATATGTCAACACCCACTTCTCCTTCACTTGTGGAACGCTCCGAACTTCTCTTTTGTGTGTGTGTGTGTGTGTGTGTGTGTGTGTGCGTGTGCGTGTGCAGCAGCCACCTACCCGATAGCCGAGCTCAGGCTCTGGTACCAGTCGTTGAGATCCTCCTGGTTGCAGGACATCAGCAGGAGTTTGGCTTTGGGGAAGGTGAGCTGGAGGAAGAGGAGGAAGAGGAAGAGGAGAGACGGGACCGCTGAGCATGATGGGAGTTCTCACGCATCTCCAGGACTCTTCAAAGGACTCATAACCAGGCGACACGGTCATCGATGACATCACATACGTATCGTCATTAACCTCATTTCTCGATAAGACTTCCCCGCTGTACGATTCCATCGACGTCAAAATCTAGTATTGACTTCTGGAACAAGTCCTAACCGTAATAAAAACGCCCAGGAGCCTTTACTACCTGAAACTAACAAACTGTTTAGTACATTTTACTTCAAATATTTATGAGAATAAACGCACCTTTTCCGACTATACCTGGATTAAACTCAGATTATCACTTCAGTGGCTCTTAAATATCTTATTGTGGTACTTTTGTAGTTTGACTATGTTGAGGGAATGTTACTTTCTGTATTCTTGTTGTTCTTAGTTTGTTCTCTAGGTTGAAATGCACTTCTTGTGAGTCTCTTTCTGCTACATGACATGTGATGTGATGTGATGTATAACGGGCAACATTTCTCCATCTCCAATAGTTTTTGTTCATATTCCCCTCAAAGCTCAGAGTCAGTCTTAAAGACACGTTTCAGCCATCGTGACTTCTACCTACGCACCTTTAGACCCCTCAGCCCACCTGGATCCCTCCAGACCCCCTGGCGGCCCCTCGGGGCCCCGCCCACCTCTCCTTCCTCTGGTCTGAAGCCAGAAGGTCGCGTCTATCGTTTTGTTGTAATCTGACGAAGCTGAACGACTCGTGTAGAATACTCCCGGAGCTTCACTCGCATCTCCGTGGATAAAACCGTCTTCGTGTTTGTTTGTTTCAGGGCCTGAAGCTGCAGGGACACCATGCAGCCAGCAGAGGGCAGGCCAGGGCAGGCAGAGGACACCTCTCCTCCAGCTCTCCTCTCCTCTCCTCTGGCCTCCCAACAGGACGAGGCGGGAGAGAAAACACGGAGCGTCTGGCAAAGCAACAGGATGCGTCTCTCTCTCTCCCCCCCCCCCTCTCTCTCTCTCTTGTCAAACAAACCAACAGGAGCCCAAACAAAAGGGCTTGTTTACGGCGCCATAATTACACCGGGGGAGAAGCTTTGACAGGGGGATCAGACATTAGGCCGGCGGCATATTAAACGACCCTTCACATTCACCCGGCGGCTGCAGCCTCCGAGCGAGAGGACGCGATCGATTATTTACCACGAGCATCGGGACAGAACTGAACACGCGGGGAGCAGAGCGTGAGCTCATCAAACACAATTATGTTTTCACACAGGGGAGGAGGAGGGGGGAGGAGGAGGAGGAGGGAGTGTCTCTCATTATACTTTTTAAATAGATTTAAGATTTCACACGTACCATCATGAAAAGTATTATCTAATTACAGAGTTCGGCGAGTCGGGGGCCGAAGAGTGCCGCGCCATATTAGGCACTCGCCACTGGGGGGGGGGGGGGGGGGCAAATAGATTCCACTTCCATTGCAACACGGGTAATTAGGGATTTGTCATGAAATCTGACCCTCTTAGGTAGAAATGACTTTGTATAATAAGAGACGGCAGCGCTCATAATTCAGCTGATTATTTATACATCAAAGGGAAGTCTGTCGTCAGGGATGAGAGGAAATATTCAAGAGGCAAAGGGGGGGATATTAGCGTGGAGGACGGAGGGAGGGAGGGAGGAGAGAGAGGAGTAGAGGGAGTATGAGGGGAAGGAGAGGGAGAGAAGGAGAGAGAGAGTAGTAGAGGGAGAGTGAGGGGAAGAGGGAGTATGAGGGGAAGAAGCAGAGATGGGGAGAGAGAGCGAGAGAGAGAGGGAGGATTAGAGAGGAGAGATGGAGGGAGAGAGAGAGGAGAGAGAGGAGTAGAGAGAGAGTGAGGGGAAGAAGGAGAGAAGGGGAGAGAGGGAGGGAGAGAGGAGATGAGAGAGGGAGGGAGAGAAAGGAGAGAGAGGAGTAGAGGGAGAGTGAGGGGAAGAAGGAGAGATGGAGAGAGAGAAAGGAAGAGAGGGGGAGAGGGAGAGCGATGGAGGACTAGAGGGAGAGTGAGGGGAAGAAGAAGAGAAGGAGAGCTGGAGAGAAAGAAGGGGAGAGGGAGGGGAGAGGGGAGGAGAGGAGGGGGGAGAGGGAGACAGAGAATAAGGAAGGTCGACAGATGGAGGGAGAGAAGACAGAAGATGAAAAAAATGTGGGGCGAGCCACAAATAAAAAGCGAGCTCTCTATAAACATGAAACAAGAAGAAAAAACACGGGAAATTTTAATATAAGGTACCCCCCCCCCCCCCCCCCTCCCAAACTTTGCATATAGATTGCCGTGGCATTTACAGCTGTCAAATTTAATTTGCCTTTAATTCTTCATGGCCCGGACGAGGCCGGCCCCGGAGTGCTGACAGCCCTTTTCCTCCAGCTCAGGTGAAGGGGGGGGGGGGGGGGGGGGTCAATAATGTGTCCTTATGAGAAATTACGTGTAATGCTGTTGAGTATGCATCGGGCCTGGCGGGAAGAGAGGCTAATGAAATGCCATTTTCCGGCGTGAGATAACGCGGCGACGGCTTGAGGAAGATGTATTTACTGGAGGGCCGGAAGAGACGGAGCGGGAGCCTAATCTGATGCAGCAACCACAGATTCTGTTACAGCAGGCAGCCATCACACACACACACACACACACACACACACTCTAATCTCCCCATCTGCAGCCTTTTCATTAGTCCCTTGAAGGATGCCTTTAATTCACACCGCCTCCAGCAGATGAAGTCACACAGGCCCTCGTCATGACGACGGGTCTCCGGGTACCAAATCTGGGCTGGATTTTCTCTGCGATCCTATTGGCTGATTCTGAGGCAGGTGAATCAGCCACACCGGCACGGCTCGCACCTTTTTTTTTAGGAATAGGTATCAAATTACAATATTTATCGCGGTGCTGACCAACGCGTGCGTGTGCGTGTGTGTGTGTGTGTGTGTGTGTGTGTGTGTGCTGAATGCTGTCAAGTCTCAAAAACTAAAGTTAAATATTATTTGATGTCGCCTCATTAGCCAATCTATAAGAAATCTGAAAAATCTTCAGTCCAACTGAATATCAAAAGAATAAATATGAATAAGAACATAAAAAGCTAGAGGAGAAATAAATGTGGCATTTTTAGACCAAATTATTAATTTATTAATTGTAAAATAATAATAAATGGATCAATCTACAAATCTATAAAAGAAAAAACTTTGTTAGTTGCACCCTCAATTAGATTCAGTCTAATTTATGCGTATGTTTACAATGATGGAACTTCTTTTGGGAAAAATATATGTATATGTGACTGTATATTTTGGGGACACATGAGACTGTGTTCAAAAAATAAAATTCCATCATAAATCATAATATTTCACTTATTTCCAAGGAATTACAAAAACAAAACACGTCGTGCAACAATAAATTATTTTCTATTGTCCATTTTCTGTTCTATTTATTACTTTAAAAAATATATATATATATATATATATATAAATATTTTTTCCCCCTCCGTTTTAATTAAAAAAAAAAATATTATATTGTTGCCAATAACTTTCTTTGTGAAAGTTATTGGCAACAATTCTGGTCATGTGTTAATTCTTACAGTTCCTTCTTCTGAAAGCTGTTTCTGATTTCTATGTTTCTATATGTGGACATTTTTTCCACTTTTTTGCACCACATGTTTTTTTATTATATATATTTATTATTAAAAGAAAGCTCATTATTAATGAAAGTAATCGTGAAGTGCAGCCCGGTTTGAAACGACCGACAGCTAAAGAACATCGAACACATTTTACTTGATGTGTAGAGGTTGTATTTATTATTATTATTAGTAATAATATTATTATTATTAGTAATAATAATGATGATAATAAAAATGACAATAATGATAATAATAATAATAATGATAATAATAATAAATGAAAGATGATAATATTGTTATTAATAATAATAATAATAATAATAATAATAATAATAATAAATGAAGGATGATAATTGCTTTATTGGGTCACTCGTGGCCTTCCTATGTGTGAGCAGCCACGCCGCTCCACATGAAGAGCTCTCTTTCTGCCGGAGATGAATATTGATACGGCGCCGCGTCGGCACTAAACACTCGCCGCGTAAACGCTTACTGCGTTACTCGCTCGGCGGCGCGTGACTCGTTTCCTTTGAATGTTTCATGACAGCAGCTACATCATTTAGACGCCGTTTGTCAGCCGGCAGCTGCGGCGGGCGGAGAGCGCCCGCGAGGAGACGGATCAGAGTGGGAGGAGCCTCAGCGCCAACTTTCTGGGCTCCTTCCACAAGGGGAGTGCTGTGATTGGGGGCGGGTCTGCTCACGAGATGACACGTTAGTTCAGGGGAAATCAGATCGCGCAACAGCAGCTCCGGCAGCCGTGAGAAGAAGAACCCGAGCGGGAATGAAATATAGAATAATAGTAGTAATAATAATGCCCCCGCTAAGGACGCACTCATGTGTGTGTTTAAATCACAAGAACAGATGTTTCCCCACCTGCTGCCCGACAGACACTCGGAGGAACTTTCCCCAATGTGTGTCTGAAACATTTGATTTCATATGTTCCAGAAGAAACAGACGGGACGCGATCAATCTGTTCAGAAAAGAAATAATAAGCAACATATCCTGGATAACAAAAGCACGGGAACAATCAGAAGCTCGGCGCCGACTGGTTCTCGTCCCGAAGTCTCTGATCTTTGAGGACTCGCCGAACCGGAATAACCCCGTCGCTCCCCGAGAGCCTCCTCACCGTTACCGTGGTAACTCGTGCACGACCTCTTAACTCGGTTTCTGAGAAGCGTGCCGTCCGAACTCGTAAACACAATAATTCCGTCGATGACGAACGGACGCGGTATGGCGCCTGCTGGTACTTTGAGAGGATGGATCGTAATAGGTCCACACACACACACACACACACACACACACACACACACACACACACACACACACACACACACACACACACACACACACACACACACACACACCTCACGGTGTTGACGACCATCTCACACACTGTTCATAAGTGCATGTTAGTGTGGGATTTTGGACACTTTAATTATTAAAAAAATGTATATTCTAAAGTATACAGTGCATACATTTCTGTCCTTCTGGTCACATGACATCTATTGTTCTGTCCTCTGTTCTCTCCCTAGGGTTCTTACCTTTCTTCCCAGTGAATGTTTTTCTGTTTTTCTGTTGTTCAGATTTTTAGAGGAATTTTTCTATTGCTTGGGAGTTTTTCCTGATGCGATGAGAGGTCAAAGGTCAGGGATGTCGCATGTGTACAGATTGTAAAGCCCTCTGAGGCCAATTTGTAATTTGATTATTTTCAATTTTCCACGTATGTTTTGATATAATATGCATATGAGACATTAAGGGTTATTGGAGACTGTAATAGAAGGAGATGCTGGATAAAATACACAGTCCTCCTATTAACAAACATGTATTAAGTTCAGTTTTGTGATAAATCTTTCAATTAAACAAGACTTCTATTCAGGGTTCTTACACATTTTGACATTATGACTTTTCCAAAACTTTTATGATTATAGTTTTTTTCCATGTCTTTTCCAGGCCTGGAAATGACCATTTTAAAATTCCATGACTTTTCCAGGTTTTCCATGACCGTAAGAACCCTGTCTATTTCCTGTATTTAGATAAGACATCTAAACCTACACGATTCTCAATGAAAAAAATAAATAAAGCAACGTGTCAGTAGTGATGAACCCCGCGGTCCAACGCGGTCCACTCACGCTCAGCAGGCCTCCCTGGCTGCGCGTGTGTCCGAACACCTTCTCCAGGGCGGCGTCCTGCAGGGGGAAGGCGCGCTGCCCGGCCAGCTTGCCCCCGCCGGCCAGCTGCAGCGCGCTGCACGGCTTGGCCTGCAGCAGCATGTCGGAGAACAGGAAGAACATCCGGGGCTTGGCGTCCGCGCCTTTACGAGGAACCACCTTCAGCCAGCCCTCGCGCACGTACCACCGGCCTGGGGGACGGAGAACATCGTGAGGGGGGCGGCCCAAGAGTCTCAGCGGCGCCCCGTTACCCCTCGCCACCCTCCTAGTCCAGGGTTCTTACACAGGTTGACCGATGGATTTCCAGGATTTTTCCAGGACTTTAAACCAAATGTCCATGACCAAACTGAAATCTCCGTTTGTACATGAACATTTTTGAAAATGTAGTATTCAAAGAGTGAGAATTACAAAGCATACAGTACACCTTAAATGAAACAACATCATCCCGACCGCTTCCTGAGCTGTTGTTGCTACGGCCAGCGAACTTTCCAGTTAAGGTGCGTTCACTTGCAACGGGAAAAAATTATAATTGCACCAATAGTATGAGAGCGTACGCCGGCTTAGATTTTGAGTGTCTTCCTTTCAAAAACATGTGAATTATTTTAAATTTGGCGTGTGGAATATAACAAATTTCCATGACTTTTTCAAAACTTTTATGATTTCATTTTTTTTCCATGACTTTTCCAGGCCTGGAAATGACAATTTAAAAATTCCATGACTTTTCCAGGTTTTCCATGACCGTACGAACCCTGCTAGTCCCTCCCACCAGGGAGGGAAGGAGAGACGCAAGGAGTGAGGAAACAAGGAAATATGTCGAGGGGAAACGAGACGTCCTTTCCTTCACATCTGGATCAGCCGTCGGCTTCAACAGCCGGAGAGACGTCTGCAGGAGTTTGTCTGGAGTTCTGATCACATGATCAGTGGAGATGATTTGGTTTTAGCGAAAATTCCAATAAAAATCCACTTAAAATATTGATAAAAATGATGGTATAATGTCTTCAGTTGGTTTTAAACTACAGTTTATAATAATAAAGACACAGTCATGTCAGGGTGGAGATGTTGTTTCTCTCCACTGTTAGTTTCATCTCCAGCTCTCGGACTTTCACTGCATCCATAACAAAAGTTATTGAGAAAAATAACAGATCAAGAAAAGAGTTTTGACCCCAGCAGTTAAAACCTCCAGAAAATTATTAGAATTAATATTGTTTCCCAAGTTTAAGTGTGAGGTACTTTATGTTTGTTAGTCGATACCCAAACAGCCTTTAAATACATACAAAAGTTGATATTTCTTATGTTTGTCACAGTGAGAAACAGCCTGGGGTCAAACTGACCCTAAAGGTCACAGGAGGGTTAAACGGCTCCTCTCTCCTCTCTCCTTATGGACACTTAGGATACACTGAGCTCCTCTCTCCTCTCTCCTTATGGACGCTAGGATACACTGAGCTCCTCTCTCCTCTCCTCTCTCCTCTCTCCTTATGGACGCTAGGATACACTGAGCTCCTCTCTCCTCTCTCCTTATGGACGCTAGGATACACTGAGCTCCTCTCTCCTCTCCTCTCTCCTTATGGACGTTTAGGATACACTGAGCTCCTCTCTCCTCTCTCCTTGTGGACCACAGTTGGGATCTCTGGGAGGGGAAACTTAAAAAAAAAATCAATCCGCAATTACAAATCATGGCGGTGGATGATAATCTACCGAGATCTCTGGAGATTATCTCTAAGCGCGGGAGCTAAACCAACTAACTTGTTCTTAACTCTTCAGGCTTCCGCGTAAGACACGAGACGTCTCCTCACGTCTCGTGTTGAGCCGTCGTCACGGTGATACAACAGGAGATATCGGCTGAAGCCAGAAGACGATCCTGTAATCGTGGAATTAAACAACGTTCTTCTGTCTGTGAGCAACGACAACTCCTCTCCTCTGAATTATCCACGCCTACAGTCACGTCTTCGGCTGCTCAGCTCATTTGCACCTTTTATCCAGAGGTCGTCAACAATGGAGAGTTATTGTTGACGTTTAGGTACACAGGGTTCCTACACATGTGGACTAATAGAATTACAGGACTTTTCCAGGACTTTAAACCAAACTGAAATCTCAGTGTACATGAAAACCTTTTGAAAATGTAGTATTCAAACAATGAGAATTACAACGCATACCTTAAATGAAACAAAGGGATGAGAGACGATAGTTTGATTAAAAGAATAAACATTACTATACGTGTTTATTCTTAGAAACTCTTCTATAAATGTTTCTTCTTTTAATCAAAATATTATCCGTTATGTGCAAATCTGTTTGGATTTGGTGTACGGCGACTTATAATTTGAGAGTCTTTCAAAAACACATGAATTATTTTAAACTCGGCGTAAATGATGTGATTTGAACACATTTCCATGACTTTTCCAAAACGTTTGTGACTTCAGGGTTCTTACACATGTTGACCAGTGGATTTCCAGGACTTGACCAAACTGAAATCTGGGTATAAACATGAAACATGTAGAACATTTTGTGTATTGAGAGGTACGCCGGCTTATATTTTGAGCGTCTTTCTTTAAAAAATATATATTTTAATAAATATAATATATATCGGTGTAAATGATGTGATTATAACACATCTCCATGACTTTTCCAAAACTTCTGTGATTTAAGTTTTTTACATGACTTTTCCAGGCCTGGAAATGACCATTTTAAAAGTCCATGACTTCTCCAGGTTCTCCATGACCGTACGGACCCTGGCTACACATCGTGATGAGGGATTGAAAATTGAAAATACCAAATTTAGATGAGCAAAACGCCACTGAACCCAGAACAAAGACGACTCCCGTTCAGACCCCCGACGCAGCTCCACCCGGCCTCGCCGCGTCGGGGAGGAAACGGTTATAATCGGCGCGTTCGGCATCAAGCTGCAGAGCTGCGGAGCTGCGGAGCATACAAATAATGAGGCTAACTAAGCCGTGCTGAATCGAAAAGATAAATGAGGACGAAAGAATCCAAGACGGCCTCGGTGGGAGGTAAGCAGGCGGCGAGCGCAGCTCTCATCTCCCCCCGTGATTGGCAGCGACGCGGCGATAGCTAATAAGCAGCCGGCTGACATTTGGATAGATAAGATGAGAAATCCTGCCTGGGTCCAGGGTGTTTTTGTAATTGCCCCAGCCAGTCGCCCGTGATTGGAGCCGGCCTGAGTGGCCAGAGCCGAGCCTCTGGGGCTCGGGGAACATTCCCAGGTACAGACGAGCCCACGGAGATTAAGTGGCTGGGGCCAGACGGGGGTCAAATTGCTTTTAAAATGCCATGGGTCTCAAACCGTGACTCTCTCAGGTGTTGTGTGGAGATTGGGAGCGTCGGGTGTGATCCTCCTAATGAATATTATAGAAATGAAACCCCGCTGCAGCCTCACGCAACCCTCCAGAAGACACAGAGTTAGGATGAGTCGCTCGATCGCCACTCGGGACATTTTGAATAAAAGAGCCGGGGAGAGGGACACGCCCTCAGGAAATAGATGGCTAACGGATAACCGACGGACCGACATCCTGGAGACCGACAGACGTGTCCTCTGGTATGACTTCTCTGGACAGACATGTCCTCTGGTATGACAGACGTCTCTGGACAGACATGTCCTCTGGTATGACTTCTCTGGACAGACGTGTCCTCTGGTATGACAGACGTCTCTGGACAGACGTGTCCTCTGGTATGACGTCTCTGGACAGACATGTCCTCTGGTATGACAGACGTCTCTGGACAGACATGTCCTCTGGTATGACTTCTCTGGACAGACATGTCCTCTGGCCTCATAACTGCAGTAAAAGGAAGTTTCATTAAAGTTGAATGTAATGTCTTAAAGCCCCACTATGTAGTGTTTCCCTTGTAGCGCCCCCTTCAGGTACTTAACGTGTACTTCAGTGTGGTAAATACCCAGTTATAGATCAGGTGTCTGAACCTCTGGCTCTGAGCCATATGTGGCTCTTCTGGTGACATATGGCTCTTTAGAGTTTGAGTTCAATAATAATCTCCTCCGCCCCCTGTAACTTTCTCTCTCCTCCAGATGACAGCAGCAGTAATGTCAGGTCCCTTTCTTAAAGACGTCTTTGTTCTTTAAACTAAAGGTCTGTTATTGGTCGTCTCCACAGCAGCATGTCTCTCTGTCTCTCGTCGTAAGCGGAGACAATAAAAAGTCCCCTGTGAGGTGGACTGGACTATGTGACGCTGGTCATCATGACAGAAAGCAGGTCCAAGGACCGGGCGCTACAACATGTTACATAGTCGGTCTTTAGCCCACAGACCCGATGGAGGAGGAGACATCCACATATTAAAAGTCATTGTAGCGGCACCATTCTTTTCAAGCTGTTATTTTAAGGTACAATCGTTCCGTAGTGTCGCTTTAAGATCTTCCCACGAGGTCGAGGGCCCGAAGCCTCCATGCGGATGCGCGTGTCGCTCCGAGTGACGAGCGACGTTTTCTGCTCACGCAAACTGACAGGCAGCAGCGGAATCCGTGAGCTCCAAGTGAACGCGTGGGCGGCAACGCGTGGCGTGTTCGCTCGAGCGTCGGCACGCCGCCGGTGTCCAGCGTGCCGACTGAAGCGTCTCAGTCGGTGGTGATGAGACGCAGGCTGGGAGCTCACAGCTGCCTCCACTTGGGGAGCGAGCGCTACGCGGCCCTCACCTGCACGGCGCTCCTGGGTTTGATAGGGTAGGGGGCGGGAACCTTTTGGACTGGGAGGGGCATACAAGCCCAACATTTCTAAATACATGTCATTGAGAGCCATATGGTATTTTTAACCAGAATCCGTTTATTGCCAGGAATGTTTACACAAACGAGGAATTTCTTTTGGCAGAAGGTGCAACATTTGACATGACAAACAGCAATCAATATACACTTAAGTATAAGATAAGATAAGATAAAGAGCTTAAACAACAAATAACGCTAAAAGTGTCTAAGTGTATGTTACATGTGACGTGTGTTTAAATTAAAGTGCATGTTAAAGTGTGTGTGAAGGAGGAGGAGGATTTAATATATTAAATATATTAACGTATAATAAAGTCAATTTACTTGCTTTTAATGCGACTTCTGGTGCTGCATGATGGGGGGGGGGGTGTTAACGCGACACGTAGAGACAGAAAGACGTCTGTTTAGGTAGTTTAATAAAGTAATAAAGACGTTCTCTTTAAGAAAAGGGACCTTAAATTACTTCTCCTGTAATCTGGTGCAATAGAGAAAATTACAGGGTAGCGGGCGTAGATTTATTTATTTTTACTCTAAATTGTCTGGGAGCCATACCCCGTCACCGGAAGAGCTATATATATTTTATTTTTTATTTTACTTTGTATACTTCACCGTTTCTCTTATATTTATATTTTATTCTCGTGAGTTTAGTTTATCGGTGCTACTGTGTCGACAAATTTCCCCTTGGGGATTAATGAAGTATATTTCTATTCTATTCTATATAAGGCTCGCGAGCCATAGGTCCCCGACCCCTGGGTTAGGGGGTGAGGTTTGCACTCTGGGGGTAAATAACACGGACAATGGGCGTCTCCGTGTCCGACATCCGTCTCTTGGAACGACGTCAGGTGCTTTTATTTTGAAGAGAACATGAAAGCTGAATCCAGCCTTCCTTTGGAGAGCAGACGGTAGTTCCCCTCGACCTTTAAAGTCGTGTCCGCCGCCCCCCATCGGACCCCCAACGGAGCCAGAGGTCAGGTGCCTCGGCGTGAGGAGCCGGTCTCTTTGTGGACCCCCCCCCCCACGTCTGACCGCCGCGGCGCTTTGAGGCAGCGGCGAGTTCAAAGAGCAGGAAGAGCCCAGCGCTCCTCTCCTCTCCGGCCTCTCAGCGGCGCTTGTCAGGGAGCACACCTCTGCTCTACAAAGGCCGTGTGTGTGTGCGTGTGTGTGTGTGTGTGTGGATCTACAAAGGGTCCCCCCCCCCCCGATGTGTCCGGACGGTGGAGGCAGAGGCTGCTGTGGCAGAACGAGGGAGGAGAGTTTGGTGGAAAACTTATTTTCCTTTGTTTACCAACAATATCGGCGGTTTCATTGTCGCTCAGTGACGAGTCGAGAGGAAATAATGATCATTTACGCCCCGGTGGACAAACGCAGTAGTGTTCTTACACATGTTGACCAGTGGATCTCCAGGACTTTAAACCAGATGTCCACGACCAAACTGACATCTCGGTATAAACATGAATAATGTAGGAACTGTAGCGTATCGAGAGCGCACGCCGGCTTACATTATGAGTGTCTTTCTTTAAAAAACGTATTAATTATTTCAAACTCTATGTGAATATAACACATTTTCATGACTTTTCCCAAACTTTTAGGATTTTAGTTTGTTCCATGACTTTTCTAGACCTGGAAATGACCATTTTAAAAGTCCATGACTTCTCCAGGTTCTCCATGAGCGTACGGACCCTGTGCAGTAGTATTTTCTGAGAGAGAGAGAGAGAGAGAGAGAGAGAGAGAGAGAGAGAGAGAGAGAAAGAGAAAGAGAGCGAAGAAAGAGAAAGAGAGAAAGAGAGAGAAAGAAAGAGAGAAAGAAAGAGAGAGCGAGAGAAAGAAAGAGAAAGAAATAAGAGAGAGAAAGAAAGAGAGAGCGAGAGAAAGAAAGAAAAAGAAATAAGAGAGAAAGAAAGAGAGTGAGAGAGAAAGAAAGAAAGAAAGATAGAATGAAAGAGAGAGAGAGAGCGAGAGCGAGAGAGAGAGAGAGAGCGAGAGAGCCTTGCCACTCAGTTTGAACACTCTTTGTCTGTTTGTCTGTCTGAGGTCAAGCTCTCGGTATCAAGCGCTACCTTTTGTTATTAAAGACGACGACAATACTCGGTACTTCTGTAACCAAGCAACCATTCTACTTCCTGTTAACAACAGAACATACATACGTGGAAATATTTTCCAAAGAGACGGTAAAATAATAAATCTGATCTGAATCTGTCTTCATGATTTGAGGGTCAGACGTGAATCAAAGTTCAAACATCTGAGGGAGAAATGAACTCTTAGATCTGGTGATGAGAACCTCCGAGTTCCCCAGAACCACGAGGAAGTAAACCAGAGGAAGAGCGGGAACCAGGGAACCAGAGGACCAGAGGACCAGAGAACCAGAGATCCAGGGAACCAGGGAACCAGAGGACCAGGGAACCAGAGGACCAGGGAACCAGAGAACCAGAGATCCAGGGAACCAGAGGACCAGGGAACCAGAGAACCAGGGAACCAGAGGACCAGGGAACCAGGGAACCAGAGGACCAGGGAACCAGAGGACCAGGGAACCAGAGGACCAGGGAACCAGAGGACATGGGAACCAGGGAACCAGAGGACCAGGGAACCAGAGGACCAGAGGACCAGAGAACCAGAGGACCAGAGAACCAGGGAACCAGAGGACCAGGGAACCAGAGAACCAGAGGACTAGAGGACCAGAGGACTAGAGAACCAGAGAACCAGAGGACCAGAGGACCAGAGAACCAGGGAACCAGAGGACCAGGGAACCAGAGAACCAGAGGACTAGAGGACCAGAGAACCAGAGGACCAGAGGACCAGAGAACCAGAGGACCAGAGGACCAGAGGACCAGAGGACCAGAGAACCAGAGAACCAGAGGACCAGAGGACCAGAGGACCAGGGAACCAGAGGACCAGGGAACCAGAGGACCAGGGAACCAGAGAACCAGAGGACCAGAGGACCAGAGAACCAGAGGACCAGAGGACCAGAGAACCAGAGGACCAGAGAACCAGAGGACCAGAGGACCAGAGAACCAGAGGACCAGAGGACCAGAGGACCAGAGGACCAGAGAACCAGAGGACCAGAGAACCAGAGAACCAGAGGACCAGGGAACCAGAGAACCAGAGAACCAGAGGACCAGAGGACCAGAGGACCAGAGAACCAGAGGACCAGAGGACCAGGGAACCAGAGGACCAGAGGACCAGAGGACCAGAGGACCAGAGGACCAAAGAACCAGAGAACCAGAGGACCAGAGAACCAGAGAACCAGAGGACCAGAGAACCAGAGGACCAGAGGACCAGGGAACCAGAGGACCAGAGGACCAGAGGACCAGAGGACCAGAGAACCAGGGAACCAGAGGACCAGAGGACCAGAGGACCAGAGGACCAGAGAGGACCAGAGGACCAGAGGGACCAGAGGACCAGAGGACGAACCAGAGAACCAGAGGACAAGAGGACCAGAGGACCAGAGAACCAGAGAACCAGAGGACCAGGGAACCAGAGGACCAGAGGACCAGAGGACCAGAGAACCAGAGAACCAGAGGACCAGAGAACCAGAGGACCAGAGGACCAGGGAACCAGAGGACCAGAGGACCAGAGGACCAGAGAACCAGGGAACCAGAGGACCAGAGGACCAGAGGACCAGAGAACCAGAGGACCAGAGGACCAGAGGACCAGAGGACCAGAGGACCAGAGGACCAGAGGACCAGAGGACCAGAGAACCAGAGGACCAGAGGACCAGAGGACCAGAGAACCAGAGAACCAGAGGACCAGGGAATCAGAGGACCAGGGAACCAGGGAACCAGGGAACCAGAGGACCAGAGGACCAGAGAACCAGAGGACCAGAGAACCAGAGGACCAGAGAACCAGGGAACCAGAGAACCAGGGAACCAGAGGACCAGGGAACCAGGGAACCAGGGAACCAGAGGACCAGAGGACCAGAGGACCAGAGGACGGAGGGCCGTCGGCCTGATGGAGGACGTAGACGATTCACGGGGAAACACTATTCCAGGACTTTAAACCAAACGTCCATGAACAAAATGAAATCTCGGTATAAACATGAAACACTTAGAAAATGTTTCGGCTTATATTTTGAGCGTCC